>PVKZ01003779.1:0-114121 GCA_004027375.1 Macroglossus sobrinus
CATAAAAGGATACTTCAGTATCACAGAAGATGGAATAATCTTATAATAAAAATTAGAGTTGATAACCTTCTTTCAGCTTTTTCCTTTTACTTTGTGGATACTGAAAATTTAGTCTTGGCCTAGAATTTGGGGAACAGTTGCCTAAAATGGCATTTAGTCCAACTACTTTAATTAGAAGACTGAGAGGTGAGTGGCCTGCCTGAAAACCGTAGGGAAAGAAAGCACAGCTGCTGACAGCTAGTATAGTAATACACCCTCACAGATACCCAAGCACTAAACATGTTGCTAATTAGAAACCTTAATTGACGTTTACCTTTAAACAAAACAAAACCAAAATCCTTCAAAACTAATGCAAAAACACATAAATCCACCTACTTTGTAGTAGAAAGTCTTGATATACATGACTGTACCTGTTAAAACTCGTCAAGGAAAATAACACCAAATCGTAAACTATATAATCTATGTAATATGGCATAATCGAAACCGTGAACTTTTAATTCTCCAAAATGTTTCATTCTCAATTACATTATCTATAGAAGATGCTTAATAAATGTCTGTTGCATGAACAGATGTCATTCAGTCACTGCAAATCAAGTTTCTTTGTAACATTAGAAACTTCTCAATCTAGTACAAAATCTTATTTCAGAAATCACTGGAACATAAACAATATAGAAGAAAAAAGATAATAGTGGTGTTGGGGATCTCCACTTGCCTGATTTCTCAAATGAAAAAGCAATTAGCAGCTTTTGGGTGCTTAAATGAGAAGTTAATTATGCACTTCTGTGTGAAAACATCTCACATTAACTTAACCACACCCACTTTACTTTTAAGGTAACTAAGTAACATCAAAGTTTTAATATTCAAAAGAATTCTAGTTCAGGAACACATAATAAAATTTTAACATGATCCTAAAAAGAAATTTACCTAAATATTTTGCGCTATCAAAACCTATGGTAGATCCACATTTGACAGTTTGAAAGTGATCATTTCCAATTTTACAATAAACACACACATCCACATAATCTTATACTCTGAAAAATAGTTTGAAAATTGGCACTAGTTTTCCCTATAGTTAGAATTGGCACTAACTATAAAAAATGCATGACTAATAATTTCAAATTCAAAATTTAAGTTGTCTGTAAAAGAAAGTCCTTTTATCAGAAACTTTGGAAGTTCATAATTTTCTCTTTGAAATGGTTAACTTTATAAAAGCATGATGCTCTCCTTTGCTGATCCATTAATATGTGTTTTTAAAAAAGGAGGAAGGGCATGGGAAAAAATTCACCCTAAGAATCTGATAAAATCAGAGTTTGTATTATTTTAAATTTTGTACTGAAGATGTGCTTTGAAGACACATCCAAGCAAGTCACAAGGGCTACTTAAAACCAGTATACACAAGGTAGGTGTTGACTTTATCTACCACAATACATAAAACTGTACATCACATAATATAAGAAATGCCAATGTTTGCTTTCATTGATTCCTGTGACTTCCAAGGTAATTCTCGGTTTTAGCAAGTAGAAGTATGTGATTGACACCTACTAGGAATTCAAATATACTAAAAGAAACAAGAATAACGTTAACCTGTTACTTTTGTGGGCAAAATTGTTTGCCTATATTAAATATTTGTCATGGTTTTTCCTTTTGACCCATAAAATCCAAAAAACTTGCTTTAAAAAAATGTTAACTATTCCTGTATTCTTTTGTTTCTACTTAGTTTTCATTTTTCTTTCCGAATCAGTAATGAATGTAATATTTCTGGTTTGAGTCTTTGAAGAGTATAACAAATACTTATTTTCAAATTTTTGTTTTTAAGAAAAAGATCAGTTTAAAAGATGAAATTCTTATTTTGTTCCCCCAAATAATTTTACTAGATTCAGTCATATGCCTGATTATCAAGAGTGGGAAAGAAAAACGTTCTCATGCCTTTGATTTTGCCTTGTGACTACTATTTCTGTCATAATGTATGGCTTTGCGTTAGGAGACTTGACGTAATGTGCTCCAACTCCTTCAATGTCCCAGCTTGAGTGCTTGCCAGGCCTAGGACTAGAATTCTTGAACATTATATTTTAAGACATCTTTCATGACTACACTAAATCTATTATCACTATGATCTAAATTTCCACTAGTTATTACTTTAATGAATCAATTAAATATATTAAATATTCATGAAGAATACAAAGTTACCACCCCTTTATTATTGACCTGGCCCACTTATAAATAAGCTGAATAACATTCAAAGTTCATTTTGATTGAAAACTGGGAAAACTCAGAAGCCATATTTTCTGTCATTACCACTGCCAAGAAGAAAATCAAGGTCACAACAGATTTTTCCTAGATTTTAGTAAGAGATTAATGTAACACCCAACTTACTTCTAGGTTAACTAAGTAATAAAAGGTGATAATTTTTCTTTAAAGTTACAAGTATAATATGCATATACATGATTTTGAGAATAATTTACTACATTAACTTCAACATACAACTATATTCTAATGTAATTATATTGAATGTAAAGAAACGGATCCTTACAAGACCAAAATAACCCACAGGCTATGAGGTTGGTTTCACTTTTTCTTTTTGTTTAAACAAATGGCACCACGATGGTTCAACAAGTAAGGCAAATGCCATGAATATGAGAGCTGCAGTTTGCAATATACCACATCTAGAACCCAGAGACAGAACTGGTAGTCATTCTAATTAAACAATCAGGTAACATCATGACAAGTTGGTTTGCAGCATTAAAACTGTCCATTTAAGTTTATTTTTTCTTAATGATCAGAGGTCCCACGTTGTCTCCAGTTTCTTCATTGTGTTTTGTGTGAGCTCCATCACAGAACGGGAACTAGGAAGAGAGAGAGAACGTAAAATGTCTAATCGCAAAATTAGTATTATGTTTGGCAGATGAAGTTCAATTCACATATTATATTTCCATTCGTGACATTTTATTATGTTGAAAATCTTTTCCATGTTTATGTACTAGTTACATGTCCTTTCTAGTGAATTAGCTATGTCCATTGCCTATTTGTAAGAGCTTAAGCTCATATTTAAAATCAATTTTTACAGTATCCCTCTGTTGATCATCTTTGTAGCAATTTTCCCTCCAAACCTTTATGTTGCTCACTTTTTCATACCCTTAATTTTTCTACATTCATACAAAGAGGCCAGCATTTCCCTTTCCAACATCTTTCATGGAGACTTCCTTTTTCTAGAGATGTAGATTTCCATTTCTTTTCATGATTTCACATTTTAGATATAACTGACATACTGGTGTCCAGTGGGAGATAAAGGGACAAAACTAAAATTTTAAATGTTTCCCAGAGTGTGCTCCAAAGTGCTGCAGTATATTCTGATATGATTTCATTCTGTTTAAAAAACTAACATAGCTGTTTTGATTCACAACATACATTATTTTTAAGAGATCCTGCTATAAAAAACACTGTTTTAACTCAAAATCTCCCAAGCTGACTGAACTATGAACACTTTAATTAATCTATTATCATGGCATTCTATAGAGTACAATTTGCAAAATGCTGTTCTAGATGTTGCTGCTTCAATACTATTAGAGGCTGTTGCTTCCAAAATTGTTACATCTTTTCTCATAATTTTATCAACATAATTCTACATTTAAAAATGCCTATTTATAGGTTCTATATTTTCATATTCATCAGCCAACTCCACTGGGATAATTGTAAAATATGCCTAAAACTGGGCTAGTTTTCCTTCATATTACTCTTTATTAAACTTTTACTATTTATTCTTTATCTAACTTTATTAAACTTTACCTATTTATTCTTCCAGATAAACATAAGAATTTTTTTGCTAAGTCCTATTTTATTTCTCTTGGAGTTTTCATCCTCAGGTCTCATGCATATTCTGATGAAATTTCTGCCTTATATGTTTTATAGTTATTATAATTAGGTATATTTTCATACCTGACTACTTTTTCTCTCTCAGAGATCAATAGTTTTGCAACTATAACCTTCTTACTGTCAAATGATAAAAATTCAACAATGGCTCCTTCAGGATTTTACACTTAGAAGTTCTAATTATCAGTAAATTATTTTGTTTCCTTCTATAGTATTTTTTTTTCTATTTCATGTTAAAGGATGATAGCTAGCACCTTTGTTTTATTTTTGGTGTCTGGAATGTACATACATTCTAGAATTAGAGCTTCCTGTTTAGTATAAGGTACACTGTTGCTTGAATGAGCCTATTTAGAAGAGTAAAATAACAAGAGCCTTGGCCTTATGAGTGAAATCGCTTTATTACTTACAGTGAAGGAAGTATAATTTTATACACCTGAAACTAGATAATGATGGCATATAATCTTAAACTTTGATATTTAAAGTGTCTAGTCTAAGATTAAAATAATATATGATTGATGTCAAAGAAATTCAATTTTTAATTTCACTATCTGTATCTAATTCTGAGAGGCAGTAAGTTAGTTAAAAATTACAGAAAACTCAAGTTCTCAGTATATCTTATATTTCTAGATATAAATTCTATCTTAAGGTAGATGGCAATATAAATGCAACATATATAAAGTTTACAATATTTCTTTTGTTTTTAGGTCAATAATATATGGTACCATTTAATTCACAGAAAAAGCAAGTCCTTGCAGCCAAACATGAATGCAAGTTTTTTTTTTTTTGGACAAAGTTGATAAAAGAGACCATAAAAAAATCAAGCTAAAACATATCCTACAGCAAAGAACAGGATTTCAAAGTGTTGTATGTTTAATAAACACATTATTTTACAGTGAGAATAAAGTTTACATTGTAAAAGACTCCATGTTTATAAATAGTCCACACAAAACACATCACTGCAGTCTTATGCACACAGGTTATCAAATATATTTCTGGAAAATGAAATGTGTAAATTAAAAAGCCTCAAATAACTTATGAGTAGCATGTTTAACTTTTATTTCTTTTTTAATCTCATGTTAAAAATACTAAAAAACTATTCTTTCAAATTATTTTTCCTCTATAGATAGTATCAACAACAGGAGAGAAATATATAGAGAAATTAAAAAAAATCTTATAAAAGATTAAGAAAGTTATACATCAAAAATGAGAATGTACCTTTTATAACAATCTGGTTCTGCCTAAAAACTAAAAATTCATGTTTCATCATGTTCTTAAAAGTACACAAGTAAAAAATATTCCTTTAAAAAGTAGTTAGTAGTAGTCCCTGGCTATTTGTTAATACAGTTTTATGCTTTTAAAGTGTCTAAAGCTTTTGTGCATTTCAAATATAAACTAGGTATTAAAAATCATATTTTTCAGAGGCAGATACCTTTTAATAGTACTATTATCATTTAACCACAGGAATTATTGACTTAAGTCAGAATCATCTCTTAAATTTCATGTAAAGATAAAGTATTCTCATTATATTATACATTAGGGATTTCTCATTTTAAGTTATGAAACATTTTATTTTCAAACAATAGCCAAAATGAATTATTTAAAGATGACTTTAATGATTAATTAGAAATGCTTTGTACATGTCAATGGAATATATTTATTGAAATTACTTTATGATTCTTAATACAGTATAAATGAATGGTAATTATTTGGCATTAGAAGTTAAATAGTGAGGAGTGGGGGAAAAAATGGTGCAGATGATAGAAGCTCTGTTCATCTCTGTGGCAACCAAATCAAAGTTGTGACAGAAACAAGGAGCAAACAGCAAGGAAAAATCACCTCTGATCTAAATGAATAAAACATACAACTAAGATGAAATCTAAGAAATCACCCTGCAATGGCAGATAGGGCAAGGACATGAGGCTGCCCTGTCTTGAGTGGCTGAGTGAGATTGGGCTGCAGCAGCAGCAACAGCAGCTGCAGACACCTCTTAACTGGGCTGTGTCCGTGAGTAGACTTTCACAGTGATGGACCTGCTCACTCTGTGCATTAGTGCCGATTCAGCTGTGCAGGGACTTACAGGGGCACACTGAGTTGTCAGAGTGAGATCCTAGGGGAGCCTCACTCTGTACAAAAGTGTGGGTGGTATCCATTGTTTCCTGTTGAGCCCTCCCCCTTTCCAGTGTGCAGACACAGCCCCGCCATAGCAGAAACCTCATCAAACTGGATAACAGAGGTCGAACCCCACCTCTTCCAACTCGTAGCCCCACTCAAAAGACACACACAGACTATAAGGAAGGGGATGGAAAAAGATATTGCTTTGAAGGACCTAGAGGGTGTTGTGCTGAATGAAATGGGTCACACGATTCACATACATGTGGAATCCAAAGTGTAAACTCATAGATACAGAGAATATTTAGAGGGATACTAGATGGGAGAGGGAAAAAAAGGCAAAAGGGATAAAGAGGTACAAATGGATAGTTGCAGAATAGACATGGAGATGTGGAATATAGCATGGGGAAGATGGTTAATAATGCTGGAATAAATATGTAAAGGGGAAAAGTGGTACTAAATTTAGTGAGGTGATACTAAAATTTAGTGGTACTAAATTTGAGAGTTATGTGGATCTCTGATCAATATGGTACATAACTTAAACTGGTATATTATTGTATGCCAACAATAATTGAAAAAAGTCTGAATTGTACAATGTAAATACAAGGAACTAATTGTCTTTCAATGAGACAAAAAAGTTTAAAAATTCAAACAGTAAATTACATAACAATATTTATGTTTTCAAAAAGTATCATTTTATTTTTAACCTAATTTTATGCAGGATAAAATGAATGATAAATGCTTTCAAACATAATCTAGAAAGCATGGTAGTTTTTGTGTTAAATAATAATGTAACAAAAACATGACATTTTATTAACCCTCTTCCATTTAAAATTTTAAAATTTGTTAAATCTGTCAAGCCAAGAGCTGAAACTACAAAAACACAAATGGTATATTTAATTCAGGTCAAGTAGTACCAATATTTAATACTAAAAGGATTAAATAATTGATAAAAATAAGTTTAGCTCACAGTTGATTATAAAATTTGTTCTAAGATGCCAGTCTTTGTTTATTAACACATCCTGGAGAAAAGTTTGTGAATTACATTGGTTGAATTTCCTGTATGTACGGAAAATATCCTGTTTGTTAACTCGATGAAAAAAACTACGAATCTCAAATATTTTTAAAACTAGGGAAGACAGAGTTATGGAGAAGAGGGAATAAATGTTTGTGGGGGAAAAAAACACCAGGATTCTTTCCCTCCACTTGGAAAGCTGACAGCTTTATCAGGGTCTTCATAAAAAACACAAAATGTGTTTCTTTTTAACAGCCCATGGCTCAAGTTATGATAGCTCAAGTAATTGTTGCTTCTGTTTTTAGGGTGATTCAAGATAGAAATAAATATACACTTCTTCTTGACTTATCTCTTCTATATCCAAGAACTGAAAAAATTTTAACTTCCTTTTCCAAACTTTGTATTTTTAATGAGAGTATGGATTGTATTTCTCAAGGAAGCTGCCTGAGGCCATCCTGGCTCACCACAATAAACTGCAGAGAAATATGACTGCTTTGGTTGAAAGAAAAAAAAACAATGAGATCTTTGAAACTTCCTGGGAGAATATAACATTTTATACCATTCTTATGTACTCACTTTAGTCAAACATTAAGATAGTAGATACAATAGGAAAATGTATAAACAGATATTAAGATTTTATAAGACTGTCCTTATGTGGATTGAACAACATTCAGAATATTGTTTCTAAGAAAAAACGTGGACTCAGTGCAACTCATCTCTAAACCATGAATAGGATGGAGATTTCTATAATACAGACACACATACCAAAACAAAAACAAGCCCACCACTAAAAAAACAGCCCACACTCAATTTCTGAAACTAAATGAAAATGAGTCTACATAGTCTGTCCAGTTGCATTTTCTTTCAATTTCAGCTGAACTCCTGATGTTAACTAGCATGCCTTTCCTCTTTATTTCTTAGTCGGCATTCTTCTGCCGTCCTTGTTCAAATTCCTGCCTCCCAGATGACCACCATACAACTGAGCCAACGATGTGACCTACCTGAGGTAAGTGGGAGTGGGACAGGAATCTAGCAAGACTATGTTGCATACTCTGCCTTCTTACCATCAACATTCCCTCACCTTGTTTCCAAAGTAAGACTATCTCTTCCTTTTAAGGCTGAGTTTCATGTCTGTGCTCTTAGCCTCATTTCGTTCCACCCTCTTTCAAGACACCACTGCCTCAGACTGTATCTTTCCCTGTAGTGGCTTTCATCATTTTCTCCCTACTGGCTCTTTTCATTCTCACTTCACATATGGATAATGCTTTTGTAAAATGTTACAAAACAGGCCAGTTTTTGAAACAGCAGAGGGCATACCAATCCTGGGGGGAAGACAGGAGGAATGAGGTATGTTAAAAAAAATGTAATCTCTGCACACTACTAAGAGATCTGAATCATTACATCTGGGAAAACTGTTCATTTAGATGCACACAACAAACCAGTGATTGTACCTAAGAATTAATTAGGATGCTTCAAGTGTATAATAGTCAGCCCAATAAATTTTTTAAAATCTACACAAACACAAAAACAAAACTACTAATTCAAAAAGATATATGGTCTACAGCCATGCCACCCTAACAAGCCCGATCCCGTCTGATCTCAGAAGCTAAGCAGGGTCAGGCTTGGTTAGTACTTGGATGAGAGACCACATAGGAAGACCAGGTCTGTAGGTGCAAAAAATAAAATAAAAGAAATAAGGGAATGTAAACTGACAAGGTCCTTGCAATCTATGAGGTCAACCAAGGTTTGTCTTGCCTAAAAAATTTAAAAATAAATAAATAAATAAATAAAATTCCAAAAACAAAAAGATACATGTACCTCTATGTTTACTGCGGCATTATTTACAATAATAGCCTAGATCTGGGAACAAACTAAGATGTCCACAGATGAAATGTGATATATACACAAACAGTGGATTATTATTCAGCCATAAAAAGATAATCCTAAAAAAAAGAATGAATTAGGATAAAATTAAAGTTTATATTGCATATAACTTATTTTGAAATAGGTAAAAGAAGTATTTAAGTTTTATTATAAACCCACTAGTTTGTGTATGGAAAAAATACTGAATATAAACTCAATACAGTTATCTAATAAAAGGTGTTAATTATAAGTCATCTGTGCATTGACACCAAAATGTGTGACTTGGCACCTTGGAACTTCAGAATGTGGAGAGTTTCCAAAGATGCCTGAAGAATAACAACTTCCACTAACTTGAATATTCAAAGTGAATTCTTAATTGATTCATGAGGGAATAAAAAGTACCCAAGAATCAGTGAAAATTCAGAACTGACAAATCCTAGATATAAAGATGATCACTAATGGCATCAAAGATAAACCAATTAAAAAAAGACATTGAGGAAATTGAAAATAAAATTATTGGTCTGGCATTCCCTTCCTTAAAGTCTGTCTATGAGAAATGGTAATCTCTAATTTAACCATCTGGACACTCTAACATGTATGATGCCAGAATCCTGGAACTTTGAACTATAAAATCTAATAAACATTTAAATCAGTAGCTTCTGTCCATTTGTGATTCTTCCTGAAATAATTGAGATCTTAGTCCATGGAAGTCCTTATTTGCTTTTACTGACCCTTTACCCTCTGGGAAAACCAACCCAAAGTAAACACCCTTTACGTGACTTTGAAGCTAAGCTTTAGAGTTCACTAAAGCTGTTATCTAACGTTTTTTCCATTCACTGTTATATTTACTGAAATTCTGACATATACTCAGAATTCTAGCATTTCTTTATTTATAATTTGCACTTTAACCCACTTGAACACAGCTTCTAAGCTAACTATTCTGTTGAAATAACACCAAAAGGGCAATTGACTAATTGTTTAATCCAATGGTGTTATTACAACAGTCTATTCACCTGGTTGACTTTGCACAAGCCAATATTCACAACAAAATCTTTGAAACTTTCCCCCTTTCCACTGTGAATCCACGATACTCTTTTCTTCTAACTCTGACCCATTTCATCTCCTTTTTTGGCTTACTCTTCTTTTCTAAATGCAGAAAATTCTCTAAGAGTTCATACTTAGCCCTTGATTTTTATCCGTATCAAGGATCTGTTGTTGGTTGCATTCCTATGCTTAACTCATCCGTTTTGCTGATCTCTATCTCTAACCCTGATGTCTCAGTTTAGATTTCAGATTGTCATATGTATATTTCCATTCAAATATCACCTTTAATTCACACTTTGGACTTGAACTCCCTTCCCCATCACTGTCCTAGGAAATCAACTTTTTGCCCTGAATTCCTTATTTCTGTTAATGGGACCACTTCTTCAAATCAATCCTACAGGCTTAGATACTTCAGTGAGTTTTAGTTTTTTTTCCCCCATCTTCCACATATATAGGTCATTGCATTTGACTGATCCTTCCCTCAAAATGTTTCATGTATCTGTCCATTTTTCTCCATTCCCACAGTTAGTATTCTAATATAAATATCAAAACTTTAAGTCTGGAATTGCCGACAAGGAGCTCCCCTACGTCTGGAGGCACGAGCACCTCACACTGGTATACTCAAGATTCTCCTCAATTTGGACTTATTCCTGGGGGGAGGGGAGGCAAGGACCAGACTGGATTCTTCATTGATTCTACCTTTGCTCATGTGAGTCCTTCCCAGCAGATTTTGAGAAAGAGTCCCCAATACTTGCTAGTTTATTCAAATGCCACCAATCTTCCTGGGGCAATTTAACTCCTGTGTACAACACTGTCTTCCTGGGAAATTCCAGCCTACAATATAAGCTCTTCCATTTATTTAAAGTGCTGAGACTGCAACCACTATACACATCTATGATACCTGCTGTTTTACTATTTAACTTTTCTCACGCATATATGTAGTAGACACTAAATGAACACTTTAAAATTACAACTTGGAATTCTTTAGGAATTCCCTAATTTCTAAAGATATTACTTTCTATATTTTGGTGAGCAACAAGAGAATGAAACTCATTGTAGACATAATTTTTAAAAACGAACCAGGTTGTCTATAGAATATTAGTGAGGATTATTTTCTAGCAACACCACTAGTACTTATGAACAATTTCACATTCCAAATGCACAGTGCTTTTAAGGCACAATTTGCTGTAACGGCACTATTAATTTTTGGTTCATATTCCATGTGTTCAACAAGTATTTTTCAGATATAATGACATAATCTAAGCACCATATCACTGGATTATTCAACATCAATCTATTGGGAGAAAGGGGTTATAGAATACACCTTCCAGTACCTACTATGTGACATCTTCCTTATTTGTGATATATGATTTGTGATAATGGCTCTCCAATGTAGAAAGAGGTCCCTGACAATAATGTGCTTTCAGAAACAGATACATCATTTTTATTGTCCATTTTCTTAGGTCTTTACAATGTGATCTTCAGTGAAATCCATTTTATTTAAATGTTAACAGTAGCACATGCAGTATTTCTTATAATACACCAGAAATTCTGAAGTCATTCAATGTTATGAAGCTTTTCAAGATGACCTTAAGAGAGCATTTTACCATCTTTAGATCATTAGCTGTCATCACTACTAAAAAAAAAAAAAAAAAAGCTGCAGGTATCCCAGATGACACTTCCAAACAGAACTTGATGAAATGCAATTCTCACAAAAGAAAATAAGATTTTAAGATAGATACTTAATTATAGGAGCTGTAGCTTAAAGAAATCTTAGGATGCAGAGTCGATATGTTTACCAGATAAGAAATTTTCAAGGCTGACTTTCCAAAACCTTCTCTTGAAAATTCCAAAAATTGTCCTAGAACCCAGAGCTTGAAAGCACAAGAAAAGAATTTCTCTCTGTGTTTAGGCAGCATGCTCTTTCCTACCATAGTGGAAGCCAAGATGCACTCAAGCATCTTGAGAAAAATCCTAAGAGTAAATAAAGGGATTTCTCTCTCGTTTGGCTAAGAATATGGTTCTATTTACCTGAACTCAATAAGAGTATGATTTGATTTTACTGCACAGTTGATATATATTTTAGTAAATATATTCTTGAAGAGTACATGGAAAACAGAGAATAGTATGCATTAAAAAAGAAAAAGAAATAACATTATCTGGTGATATAAGTTTGATAAAATAGTTTAAAAAGAAATGTTACTTTAAAGATAGTCTTTCTATTAGGACTTGTTTTCCTCACCTTTTTAGACCTCCAACAACGGCAGTACACAGCTTTATCTCCCAAATCCTCCATGTCAAAAGCATGTACAACCTTGGGGTTGTCCTTCTGAATGTGAAGGTTAACCATAGATTTGTTGCGATGATCTTTACCATAAAATCTTTTGTAAGCTAGATAACCAACTGCAGCTGTCCCAGCAGCAATGGTAACTGCTGCAATCCATTCAACTAGAGCAGGGAAGGAAAATAGGAGTTATTACCAAAACCAAAATATATGCTAATAATCTAACATGACTGTTCATGAAATCAGTGTTTGAGTATTAAGCATCCCAACAGTCCAAGATTTTTAATAATAGTAGAATGATCACAACACATTGGTGTAACAGTCCTTTGTTAAGACCTTCCCCAGCCCTTACTCAGGCAATTGTGTATTTTTTGAGTAATCATAGCTAAATTAAGATACGAGAGAAACTCAAAAATTATTTTACAGGTGTAAAAGGGAAAATAAGGCTTAATAATCTTTTAAAAATATTCATAAAAAGATTTAAAATAACGTGAACCTGCAGGTACTTATTGCTTAAAATAAAGATACATAAAAAAATTCAGATTACACATAAGACCTCCCTCGCCAAAAAAATCAGGAGGTGATCATGTTCACAAAATGACTCATCAGAATTCATTTAAATAGCAGGTCCTTTAGTGGTTTTAAAACACATAACTAGAAACAGAATTGGTATCTAAAGAAAAAGAAAAAAGACAAATAAAATAAAATCAGGTTTAATATTAAACATTCAAAGGAATATATCCAGCAGGATTCTAAGCTTCAAAATCATTCAAAAGATTTTGTTTTCATTTCAAAGTGCTTTCTCATTAAAATAAAAATCAGAAGGTACTAATTTCTTATTTCATATAAAGCATGACTATAATTACAGTTATAGTCTCATTTAATAAACTGTAAATTTCCATTATCCATCAGTGGATGACTATCTGGATTCCCTACAAACTTCATTTTAAATTTAATATTTTTCTACTAATCATTTGCTTGATTACCAGGCCATCTATTATTTATCCATTTCACATAGCTTTTCAAGGAGCCCTTAGGAACCCAAGCACTTAACAACTACCCCAGTTCCAGAGAATGTTGGAGAGAAGAAAGTTCTGCATAGTCTGGTTAGCCTCAGTCTCAGAGGAGAGTTGTCTATTCTCAGCATGGAGTGGACTGCAGGAAGAAGTTGAAAAGGGGTCAGAATAAACACACTGGACTGTTTCCCAGCACTTCCTGAGTCAGATCTTCACAGTTATTGAAATAAATTCCCAGACTATCAAATAAAGCCCTAGAGAGATAAGTACAAAAAACACATACCAAGGCCAAATAAAAACATATAATGAATAATTAACTGCATGGCTTATTTGCACTATTGAGTCACATTTCTTATTGCACTAATATGATTAATCACCTACCTATTAATGCCTTAAATAAAATTGGAGCTCATTCCTACAAAACTCTAATGGAAAGGAACAATCATTCTCACACCTAGTTCCTTTTCCCTTGGCCTTTCGTTTAGCTTATTTAATAATTTAGTTTTTATCAAATGTTTCTCATGATCATGTTCCTTGGATTCTATTTCAACCACAGTATTTTTCTCTAAAAGTAATTTAATTTGTTTTCCTTCCACCAACATTTCCATTCCTCCTTGCTACAATTCTCTAAAATTAACATTAACATATGTTCTTCCTAGGCGCTGCATGACTGAGAGAAAAAGTTAGTAAGTCATTTGACAGCTTCAAACCTTTGGCCTCATTGAAGGTTCCATGGTATGTACTACCCTGTGGCAATTCCAAGCAGGGCTAAAACTCCGCTCTGATTTCTAGCCTGATTCATGATCTTCCTTTTTGATGCATTATTTACCATGTAACTCCCTTGAGAAAATATTCTATGTCAGGAGCTACAGTAATCCACTTCTTCACTAATGGAAAACCATTCTGAATAGTTCACATCCCTATCACAAAATGGACTAAAATATTGCTTTGTATAGTATACTTTCAATTGTGTTTGCTAAATGTTATCTTTAGAATAAACTTAAAAGTGGAAATATTCCAAAAGACTAAAATAACACAATTTCCTAGTTGTTGTTGATAATACACCTTGCTTTTTAGGTGAATTATGAAGTAATCTCTAACAGATTTGTTTTACATATAACAAAAAAAGCTTTAGATCCAAAGAATAGTTTCAGTTGCTTAGTATTAATTTATCTCATGATATAAAAAAAATCCAATTGGAATTTCTACCTGAAACTCATAATAGGCCAGGAGAATCTCTCTTAGCCATTAAAACATTCTCCTATTATCTTTTCTCATATTGCCAACTAAATCCATATATTGACTTATTATTTTTTTAAACATTTATCTCCCTGGATTTTTTGATGGTAGAAGAAATGACAAAACAGACATAGAAAACAGGCAACAGAAAATGAAAGAAATGGGAACCAACTCTAGATATTACTCCAAAGTGGCTGCCCCATGGGGGATAAAAACATGTACTCTGTGACCTTATTTCCTAGCAAGGGTCACTTATGACCCTACATAAATGTCACATAAGTGTGCTAGGAAAATGGCTATGTATTTGCTCCCATGAGTTTTTTAGAATAACAGACCTAGAGAAAGTCTTGAGCATTTCCATTTCTTCCTTTTCCCCCTTCTCAAATTCTAATTTTCTAATCTCTTTAGAGACAAGTATAAAAGTTCCCACAATAAGAAAAATGTTGCTGTTATCATTTCATTACTGCAGCTTGAATCAGCCTTTTCTGAATAGTTCAAAAAGCTATGGATGCCACTGTCAACTCTAGGGAAAAGGAAATGGAAATTATATGAAGATACATGAAAATGATGACGGATTCAAAAGTTAACAATTAGAATAGAAAAAGAATTATTGAAAACATGAGACAGTAAACAAAAACATTAAATCTTAAGTAACATTTAGTCCTTGGTAGTGTAAATTAAGAATAGACACAATCTTGGAGGCAACAAGAAACTTTAACAAGACCTAAGTTTTTAAAAGGTATTTCAGTTGACACCTTTCAGACACTCTAAACTGGAGTCCAGAAAAATTCTGTGTATTATTTCCACCTCTTCTGGTTTATGCTCACTTCCTTTTTCTTTCTACAGACATCTCTCAAGGTACAGTATTCCTATAGTTAGACCAAACCCCATTTTATCCAAACCCGCTTAACAACACAATCTTCACAAATACCATTAATAAACCAATATAAATAACAAAATACAGAATATACATTCCTAAATAATCTCTCCCTTTCTCACTCTTCCCTTGGCTTACTACTATATAATCTCTGGTTTTCCTCATTAATATTCAGAGATAAAGAAAATATAAATTTGTTCCCAAATCCTGCACCCTTGTTTATAATCCATAGTATTCCTCTGCTTAACTCTAGGATTATTTTGCTTTAATTTATACAAAAATCTCACCCTGCTTCTTTTCCTTTAGCCCCTTTTCTGCCACAAACTGTCCTTTCTTGCCCAGTGTCAACTGCCACAGAATCAGAATGTTCCTTTCATCTCAGAAGAGGGGGAGGGGAACTGTGTTTAAATCTTTTCCTCCCTTAGGTTTCCCCCAGATAGGTAGGGCACACCTGACATTCTCTCTCAAGGCCTGGAATACAGGTGATGTTCAATGTAAATCGAGAAAAAGAAATAATAGATTACTAATTTGAATTTGCAGATCCATCTGTCCATCCTATCATTACATTGCTCTTACATCAAATGTCTTATCTCTGGTGTTGTCTTATGCTATTATATCAAAGTATAGAATTTAAATACTCCCTGAGATTAAAAATAAAACTTTATTATGAAATGTTTCAGACATACACAGGGAATACTTTAATGAACTCCCATTTATCCAGCTCCAAGAAGTATTAACTCACCACCAACCTTGTTTCATCTATATCCCCGATCCCCCCATTACTTGTTTATAACTCACAGGAGCTATTTTCAGTCCGATTTGCACATTCCTTCTCAAAAAACCCAAACCCTTATTTACTTTAAATGACTCAATGCATTTATTGAACCCAAATAGTATTTTCATATGTTGAGGTTAAGTGAATTAGAAAATTATGACAGTTTCAATAGAATAGACAAGGGTATAAAAGTCAAAACAATAAAAACTTATGACATTTAGTTTTGGTTACATGCATTATAGTGTTCACACTTAGGGAATGCTAATAAAATGCAAGATAGGTAGATGAACACCTATTTTGTAACCTGAAGGTGAGCAAAATATGAAAAAAAAAAAGTGATGTGAGGGGATACCAGGTTAAGGAAGGCTGTTTAAAATATTTGGTTAAGTTGTTGTTTTAAGATGAGGGCAAATTATGAGTGGCTTTGAGCTGAAGAAAACCCCTGTCAATGAGAGAATGAGAGCAAAAGATATTAGTGAGGCAAGGGTCTAAGGAAGCAGGAGAAAATCAACATCTGGGGGACAAGGAGAATGGCCTCAATTAATCTCTTCCTTGCAAATAGAAGAGAGGGATTAAGGATGAGAGCAGATTCAGTGAGTTTTGGAGTTTATCAAGGAGCAGAATGTTTAGTAAACTTCCTAAAAGTCTTCTGTTGGGTATAAGGGGTCAATGGAGACTGGGGACGCTGTAGTAGTAAAAGCCATTTAATGTTAGAAACTCTAAGAAACTATAATAAAATATTTGGTATCAAATAAAAAATAAGTTTGGTATACGTGTCAATTATACCTCAACAAGGAAAAAAAAGTTTGGTATTATAGGCCAAAAGGTATCAAGAGCCATTTCACTGACTGGGATCTCTGGATTTCATTTCCAATCTCTATTACTGCTCTCAGATTCCTGGCCTGTATAACCCACCTATTATTTTTCTTTTCAATATAAACAAGAATTCTGCATGCATACACATATTCTTTTATCTTTTATCTCACATACATAGTGCTTACTGTTGTCAAATACTATTCTATGCCCTTTATAATCATTAATTTATTTAACTAAGGAGACGTGGTCTTCTTCCCCAAAATCAAATGATCTAAATTGATTTTCAATCTATAGAAATTAGGTTTGGTTTAAAAACTGAGAGAAGAATTTGAGACCTAAACATTACATGGCGGATTCCCGAGACATTCTCTATCAGTCTCTACCTTGTCAACTGCTATATTTAAGAAAGATGGTGCTGGCAGAAAAGATTTCCAAAGGTTTTGGGCCTCTCCCCACAGTTCTCACAATAAATTTTATGCTTTTAGGCGAAACAAAAAGTAGTTACTTCTCATAACAAAGTCGAATACTTCAAGTTTAAGCTAATAATCCTCTTCACCAAGCAATTTCCTATCTCTTAGAAAATGGCAAACTAATGGGAAAGTCACCTTTAGATACCCCTATGGTTAGATTAAAACAAAACAAAACAAAACAAATCTGCCTTGATTGTAAGAAAGATTAGCCTGCAGGTAGTATTAAGAAGTCCGAGGGTTCACTTATTTCATATTTCAATAGTATACTACCTATATAAAGTTTAGTACCCATTTACACAAAGTGACTCCACTTTTTAAAGACACATTTTGGAATCTTTTCTCCCATGATCACACAAGTGCAAACTGTCCTATAAAATTACTAGTGGCTAAAGTCACATGAATACCTTATTTTACACTATAGTCTTATTTGTGAGATGTACTTTTTAAAAAAGAAAAGAAAAAAAATCACTCCTATTTTAAATGCACCAAAGCACCTCTACTTAAAGGAGACTCAAAATGAGTGGTTTTTGAAATGTTTTGCAAATAATCACCTATATACCTCATAGAAACTTAAAAATGTAATGGATTGTTGCTCTCACTCTGCCAGGTAACTTTTGGCAACAGAAGTGGAATTTTACAATTTATTAAATCTATTACAAAATTATGGCTCTAAGTCAGTAGGGAACTTTTACAGAATCTGCACTCTAGATATTAACTATTTATTAAACCAATCAATGGGGTTATTTTAAGTCTGGACAATTTCTTTACCTTAACTATTACAGGTAACCAAAACTTGATACTGGGCAGAGAGATCATGTGTATCATGTAGCTGGTACACAGTATTATATTAACAATTATACTACCACCAGGAACTGTTATGAAGTGAAGCTCATTAATTGACTTCTAAAAAGTCTATTAATTTTAACTGGACTTTCTGTGAAGTAACGTTTCAAAATGCGAGGTACTAGCACAAGGGAAGCACAGCTGAAAAAAACTGAAGGTTCAGTAAACCCGGGTTTAATCTCTCCTGGACTACTGCCAACAAGCGGCAGATGCAGAGGCACAATAAAAAAACTGGGAAAACTGAAAATCTCGGATTGGGTTTCTTCCTTTTAAAAAAATGTGCAAAACTAAAATGTGATTAGTCATGCATCCCTTCAGGGTTGCAGGAAATCCACTTTCTGGCTCCACGGTGATTTAAACGTGAGAAAGGGGAATAGGGTTTTTGTTGTTGTTTTTCTTTTCCCTTTTCCCGAGCCCTGTGACTTAAAAACAGAGGAGTCTCAAGAGAGAACAAGAAAAGGAAGCAGAGGGATCGCTGGGTTTTAGGAATTGGCTACTCGGGGAAAATGTGATCCAGACCTGAGTAGATGCCTGTATCGCCCCCATGGCAATTAAGCCTGGGGATATCACCAATCCATATCACTTTACCCATCTGGCCCAAGGAGCCCAGAGAGCCCCCAGACCGGCCAAGAGCTTGCCCTTTTGCATCTCAAGGTTACATGACAGCGGGCGCGCGGAGCAGCGCTAACAGCCTAGAGAGGAGCTGACGAAGCTGCAACTGGTGCGCAGGCCGCCAGCCTCACCCGCTCCCAGGCCCCACTTCACCTCGTACGTTGGAAGTCAGACTCATGGCGCCGTCGCTTGCAAGGCGTGTGCACAGGACACCGAACACAAACGGGCTAGCGCCGAGATATGGAGTCAAGGTGCGAAAGGCGTCCTAAGGGCATAGACTCCAAGCTGTTACCGCGCAGGCGCCACGGCAGTCCGTAAGCACGTGTGTATTATCCACCCAAGCTAATGTTGAGCATGCGCAGAACTGCGTTCCGGGCCTTAAGGAAGTCTACAGTCCGGATTTTGACAGCTGCAGGAGGTAGGAGGAGGAAGAGACCTAGAAAGTAAAAACCGAGTTTGCGCAAACTTGAGGGGCGGGGTCCTGGAGCCCGTGGGCAGGGCCTTGAGAATAGGGAATCCAAGCCAGGTTTTACGTCTCGCCCAGGTGTGTGGGGTTTCTCCAGGCAGTGAACAGATGTTGTTGGTAGGACATAATCAGACATCTAAGGTCTTACCAAGAAATTTCTTGTTTAGTCCGGTATCTGCAAAAGGTCTACCTTTTACATAAAATGCCAGTGGCAGACACAGGAATCAATTTTAGAGTCCCATTCCAGAACCTCTCCTAGTTACCAGGGTACACCTCTTCTGCTTTTGACCCAGTTAATCATCTGTTGTTGAGGACCTTGGAACCGGCACTAAGGGTCGAATGGGAGAAAGGAATAAAACAGCTTTCTTAAAAAAAAAAAAAGTACCCACTTAAAAAAATGAACTAAGATTATCTTCTGCAGTCTGAAATCATTATCAGTTCCAAATTTTTCTATGAGCCGTTTAGAGGAACCAAATTAGGGAAAGTGACTAGGATTAACTTGACAGGTGTTTTGAAGGTGCTTCTAAAGGAGCTGCCTGTTTTACTCCTATCGTTTCTCTGTGGGGTGAGAGTTGGAGAGAGTTGAATGCAGTTTAGGGGTACCCTCCCAAGACATCCTTGGCACTGCTGCTGTCTCTTAACCGTCCTAACATGTGACTGACCGTTCCTCACAACTGGAAGCCCCGGGACCTTTGAGCAGACGCTGGGAAGCGCTGAAACGCGCACGGAATGAATGAAGGCACAACAGCATTGATGGCCTCATAACGCGGACCCTGGGGTGGGGGTGTGAAAGTCTCCGAGTGTGCTCGCTCGAACCAGGTGGCCGTCAGCGGGCCCCGGACTCGCGGTGTCCCCGCCCCGGGGGTCCCGTCGGGCGGCCTCTGGGCATGCTCAGTAGCATCGGCGGCCGCGGGTCGCGCAGTCGGAAGCTCGCGGCGGCGACGGCAGTGCAGGCGGCGCTGACGCGCACGCTGCAGCTGAGGGGACTGGAGGACGGCGGGAGGGGGCGGGGGCGCGGGAGGTGGGGCTGCCATAGCCGTCAGGGCCCTGGGGAGCGCGGGACGCCGCCGCCGCCGCTCCTCGGCTCGGTTCCGTCTCTAGGGCCGCGCCGGGGCTGGCAGCTGCGGCGGCAGAGCAGCAGGAGCCGGGAGCCGCGCTTCGCCGAGAGTTGGACAGGGCAGCGCCCGCGCCTCCGCGGAGTCATGGACCCTCTCTCCGGGCCTCAGCGGGCACCCGCCGCGGGAACCCCCGGGCCTCCTCGCGGCCGAGCCTGAGCGACCCCCGGGTTCCCCGGCGCTCTGTCCCTCCACTGTTTTTTTCCTGCCCTCGCGCCGCTAACACTTCATCTCTCCGTTATGGCAGCGGAGCCACCATCCCCCATCCGGCTCGAGGCGCCCGGCCCCCCAGAAATGCGGACCCCACCAGCGAGCGAGGCCGTCTCCGAGAGCACCCCGAAGCCGGGAAGCGGCAGGCTCCGCTTCCTCAACGGCTGCGTGCCCCTCTCGCATCAGGTGGCTGGGCACATGTACGGGAAGGACAAAGTGGGTAAGTGGGGGTGGCGCGGGGCTCGCCGCTCCCTTTCCGTGTCCGCGAGCCCCTGGTCCACCGCGGCAGCCTGGAGCCGACGGCCAGGCTGGACGCCCCTCTGGGTCTGCACGCCGCATTCCTGGCCTTTTCTATTCTCCCCTAGAGCCCGTGCAGCAAGGTTTCGAAAAGTGGGGCGATTTCTAGGGTGTGGGGCGCCGGGCTTGCAGCAGAAGGTGGCGGGGAGAGGAGTGCCTGTTCTCCCCAGGGAGGATGGGTGTTGATTGGAGACAGCGTTGTTAGTGAAAATAAGGAACTTCATTTTTACTGGATGGGGAAGTAAATTCTTCCCTGAGCACAAGGTCTGTTTATTATAAGCGGGTAGCTATTGCGAAAGAAAAGGAATGAAATGCAGATGATGCTAATCTAGCGTTTCTTTTCAGTGCATAGCTGGAGGGAAGGAAAAAACAGGTTTTTTTTTTTTTGGTGTGTGTGTGTGTGTGTGTGTGTGTGTGTGTGTGTGTGTGTGTGTGTGTGTGTGTGTGTGTGTGTGTGTGTGTGTGTGTGTGTGTGTTTTGAGAGCTTGTCTTGACTGATTCAAGGTCTATCTCTCCCTATCTCCTGGAGAGGTTTTTCTGGTATTTCGTGGATTTCTCCTGGAGGTGTGGTTCCTGTAGTGCTGAAATTGGGATTCTTGGTAAGAACACCCTATTCTTGTCCTAGAATGGTACACAAATCAGACAGTTATTCGTGATCATCTGAATGAGACTGTATTCTGGCCTGTGTAATACATTTTTTTTGAGCTCACAACGTGTAAAGAGGGCCTGTGTTAATTATATTAGAGATGTAAAAGTTCGTTTTAGGAACTGTAATTCACCTAGTTACTCACTGGTTCCTGGGCCATGATTACTTAAGGAATATGATCGATGAGTATGTGAGTAATGCAGGTCTTAGACCCAGAAACCACTAAAAACAGTTTGGTTTATGCTGGTGAGATGATTTTGGTTTAGGTAGGTGAGATAATACTGACATTTTTAGACGGTGTAACTGAGGCCAAGTCTGGTTAATTGACAAGCCCAAAGTCACACAGCTGCTTCCTATGTGTTAGAATTGGGAAACCAAGGATCTTGCTTCAGAGCACTGTTCTTCACCCACGGTGTGGTGCTTGCGATGACATCTCAAAGAAGAACTTTCGAAAATGGATGAGTACTCATTTGACTGTCAGTTCTCAAAGAGCAACATTTCTCACTATTATCTTTATCTACTTTTCTCGTTGAAAGATAGGTGTTAACGATGTTGTCATGTAGATTGTGTGCCTTTCTCCCCACTAAATTTTGAGTTGTGGTCAGAGATCAAATCTATATTCCCATAGCCTTGTACACTGGGCTGAGTTAAACTCTGGAAAGAAATGAAGGGTGAAAATTGATCGTTTCTTTAAGTACACCAGATAAGGAAACAAATATTCTCCAGGCTCTTAGCATAGACATATTCTCATGTGTGTTACTTCTGGTAATGAGAGTTTCAGTACTGACGGAATTACTCTTAATAGATTTACATGCATATCTATTTGTTTTTATTTATTGTAATGATGGTATTCCTAATGATATTTTAGAGGCCTGAAAAAAATAATTGTTTTCATAAAGGTCCCTAGACACTGACTTATATGCTAAGGAGAATCGATAAAAAATTCCTAACATACACACAATCTCAGTGATGTCACTTACAAGTGTAACAACTGCTTATCGAGTAGTGAGCCTATTCAGAGTTATCGCTGACTCATTATAAATCTGTTCATTACAAATGAACCCTGAATGTGACTTAAAACTACATTACAAACAGTGGTTAAAAGAATTTGTCACTCAAATTACCTAATTAAGGGAGTAGATTCTAGAGGAAGGAGTCCTTAATTTTATTATTGCATTAAATTTAAAATACTTTTAAAAAAAGTTTTAAGATTCTCTTGATTAAGGGATTGTTTTTGTATCACCAGTGCCCAGTGCCTCAAACCTACTGTGCTGACAACTTAATATTTGATTAATTTAATTCTCAGTTACTTGTCTTGCTTATATTAGTAAAAGGACACCTGAATGATGATCTTACCTATTCATGAAATGTATAACAAGATGGTCAGTAATTCAGAGTTCAAGAATTTATGTGTCTTTCCACTATTATAAACCATTTATAGTTGTAAAGTACATCATGTAGATCATATTTGGGTTTGGCTGTCAACTGAAATTCTCAGAATAAACTTCCTCAAAGATGTGTGGATACCTTTTTTAATGTTTGTTATTATCATTAAGTAACCAGCATTTTGCTGAGGTGGATGAAAAAGGGATTCTATGAAAAGTAACCTCAGAGGGCATATAACTAGGCATATAACTTCTTTTATAAAAGAGTTATCTTTGCCTTAAGCAAGCCCTGTTTGTTGTTTTTGTGCATCTAGGATTAACAGAACTTGAAATAATGACCCTCAAAAGAATACATAATCTTGTTAATTATCAGGTAATCCAACCCTCCCCCTTTACTTTCTTCTACCTTCACGCGATCTTTCTTAATTTCAAATGCATAAAAGAAACTAAACTGCCATTCTATAGATCTTTTGAGATCTTGCTTCCCCTCAATTGTCAGTTTTGGCTCGAATCCTCATAAAAATTCTCTACATGTTTGGATGTTTCTTACATTGATATTGGCTTTGTTAAATTAAAAATTAGAACTATGGAACCAATAGCATAAAGGTACTTGAACAGAAAGATTTGTTATAGTTAAGTGACAAGAATGTTATAGTTCTAATATCAGAATTATATTTTATGTTCTTGAAATCCTATTTCATCAAAGTTAAAATTTCAAAATAACATTGAAATGTTTTTTTTTTTTTTAATGGCAAATGTAGTACCTGATCTCTCAGTTAAAAAATTCAAACTAAAACAGTATAGTAGTGCCCTTCCCCCTACTCTCCCTCTTCCAGGGAGCTAGTAACTGTTTTGGCTGTATTCTTTTAGACCTTTGTTTCTGGGCACATATATAAATACATAACACAATTCTGATTTTTCGTACAGATATATCAGCAACTTTTGTTTCCAGTCTATTATGTAGTATATCTATATTTTTATAGTTATGCTATACTGATTTAAAAAAATTGTTGTATTCTATAGTGTGGAAATGAATCAGAATTTATTCCTCTAATGTTGGATTTTAGATTTTCACATTTTTTTTGCCATTATAAGTTATGTATTAAATATTTGTGTACATTATAGTTTACCTTGCACATTGTGTAACTTTTTCTATATGAAAGTTTCACAAAAGTGTAATTGTTATCAATTTAAAATCCCAAAGCATACCAAAGTTAGCATAAAACCCTTTTCTTGTTCTAATACTATGTACCATTAATATCTTTCAAAAGTCCTTAATGTTTTAAACATATAGTTGAAATCTAATATTTGTATCCTGATCCAGTTTATGATATAGAATGAGTTAGTCTTTATGGAAAAGAAGGGTTTAAACTGGTACTGTTTTGGAAGAAAAACCCACAATCACTTTTTTGGTTTACTGGTCTATTTTATTAGATATCCTCTGAAGCTAACTGACTTAAAATAATTTCAAACTTATAGAAAAGTTGTAAGAACAATACAGAAAACAATATTTTGTAGATACTTTTATTATCTCTGTGAATTTATTTTTTCTAAGCTATTTGAGAATAGGTTCCATACATCATGCCCTTTATACATCACTACTTCAATATGTATGTCTGTAACCACAGCATATTTATCGAATATGGGAAATTTAATAGTAATATGATGCTTTTATCTATAGTCCATATTCTCATTTTGTCAACTATTCTAATGTCTTTCATTGTATTTTTTTTTTTTTTCAGTACAGAATCTAATCCTGGATCACTCATTGCATTTAGTTGTCATATTTCTTAAAATCTTCTAATTTCTATCAGTTCCTCAGCCTTTCTCAGTCTTTTATAACATTGTCATTTTTGAAGAGTACAGACTCTTTATGAAATAAATAATAAAGAGTACAGAACATTATGAAATATTCTTCTTATTATTACTTATTTATTTTCAGGCGAGTCAATTCTTGGTTGACCTCACAGACTGCAAGGACCTTGTCAGCTTACAATCCCATATATATATATTTTTTATGCCTACAGCACCCGGTATTCCTAGGTGGTTTCCCATGCAAATACTAATGAGGTCCGACCTTGCTTAGCTTCCGAGATCAGACGGAATCGGGCTAGTTCAGGGTAGCATGACCATAGACTGAAATATTCTTCAATTTAGATTTCTGATGGGTTCTTAGGATGGGATTCAGGTCATGCATTGCTGGCTAGAACATTACACAAGTGTGTCTTCAAGGTATCACATCTGGAGACTCACAATGTCCATCTGCCCATTCTTTATTTTGATTATCTGGCCAAAGTGTGGTCTTGCTTCCCCAGTAAATTAATATTTCCCCCCTTGCAACTAATAAGCATCTGTAGGAAGACATTTTAATATCATGCAGATATCTGGATCCTCATAGTTCACCCTTAGATTTGACATCTGTTGATGGTTCTTGCCTGTAGCAATCTTTACTCTGATAGTGGAAAAATTCTAATTTTCCCTTACCCCAATTCTGCGTCTTCTATTTTAATAGCATTCTGTTATAGGAAATAGCCCTCCCTTTACTCCTATGTATGTATGCCCTTATTTATCATCAGTTTGGACTCATGGATTCTGACTTTATAAAGTGTCATAACCCATTATAAAATTTATTTAATTTTACTGTTCAAATTGTTCAGATTTAATCAGTGGCACTTCCTTCCTTTCTGTTACAAGTTACTTTAGACTCATTTCATACTTTCCCTTCCCAACTCTATAATCTGCCATTTCTCTTAGGATCCCTGGTTAATTTTTAGTAGGAAATGGCATTTAGAAACCAAAATCTGGATGTTAGGTGTGCTCTTTTCTATTGGACTGCTCATGCTTCCAGGCCTTTTTAATGGCCATAACTAAAAAGTATGTATAAATATATTAGATACCATAATTTCATACCAATACTTTCAATTTCATTCCAACTCCCTAGAATTCTTTCTTTACTTTTCCGATTATAAATTTGTATTTTCTATCTATTTTAATGAGAAACCTGGCTCCCAACAATATATATTTTTGCTCAAGTCTATAATTTTTAGAATGTCTATGTGCATATTACCGCACAAAAAAAACTTAGACTAAGGATTCCCTTATACTGAGTATATTATTTTTAGGTATATGGAAGTGATTATGCATTTATATAATTTATGAAGTGATCCCCACCTGGCATTATACATAGTTTTACAATATTATTGACTATATTCCCTATGATGTACTTCACATCTCTGTGACTGTTTTGTAATTACCAATTTGTACTTCTTAATCTCTGTACCTTTCTCACCCAGTCTCCCAATTCTTCTCCTATCTCACAACTATTAGTTTGTTCTCTGTATCTGAGTCCATTTCTTTTTTGTTTGTTTGTTTATTTTGTTCTTTAGATTCCACATTTAAGTGAGATCATGTGGTATTTGTTTTCTCTGTCTGACATCATTTAGCATAATATTTGGAAGGTTATTTTACCCCCTCTTCTCTATGTAATATTATTTTGAAGTACAATTAGATTGCTTTGTTTCTGTTTAAAATTAGTTCCCTTCCTTCATTTTTGTTTATTTAGCTAGGTATTTGTCAATGCCTATAAAATTAACATGCTTCCAAAAGTCAAAACTATACAGAAAGGTATATCAGAAATGTCACACCATTTCCTATCACTCTAACCCATTCTTCCACATCCCTTGTAGTTAACTAATTTTATTGCTTTTTGATTTTTTATTTCCGAGTTTCTTGTTGCACAAATGTATTGTGCTATATATACTGTTTTGTAATATGCTTTTTAAACTTAACAATATATTCTAGAAGTCAGTAGGATTAACTGATGGAGTGCTTCATCATCTTTTTGTTCAGCTCACTTGTACTCAGTTGTGCATTATACCCCATTTTTTCAGTCAGTTCTCTGGATTTGCTTTTGGACTTTTATTTATTTTCACTGATTTATTTGTTTTCCATAGCAGTCTTAGGGTTTTTAACTCAAGTTAATTTATAGTAAGTCTCTATGTGTGAAAGAGTAAACATCCCACTTTGTTTTTCAAGATTGTCTCAACTTTTTCTGGCTGTTTGCATTTCCAGATTTTAAATTAACATGTCATTTTCTTTAAGAAACGTGATGAGATTTTTTATCTGCTTTGAATGTATAGACTGCTTTAGTGAGAATTTCTTAATACCAATACTTGAACATGGTTTATTTTTCCATTTATTTAGGCCTTCTTTAATTTCTCTTGGTAAATCATAGTTCACTAAAATTTAGTGTAGGGTTCTTACACAGCATTCAACAGATTTTCTCTAAGTATTTGTTGGTACTGGAAATTATATTGCCTTTTTAAAGAATTTGTTTTGGAAAAATTTCAAACTTATGGATAAGTTACAGGACTAATACAATGAACTAATATATACCATTCATCTGGATTTACTTATTAATACTTTGCCACATTTACCTTATTCTCTGTAGTATATGATAATGATTTTACATATTTTACATATAAAAGACTAAATTCTAGGCATCATGATTCCTTTCTCTAAATTAATGTGTATGTATATCCTAAAAATAAGAACTTAATCAAGGTAAAATTATCAGATTCAGAATATTTAACATTTGTCTTTAGCCATTATTTCAATAATATCCTTACTAGCAATTTTTTCCCCATCCAGGACTACACATTGCATTTAGTTGTTATGATTCCTTAGTTATCTCTTATTTGGAGCAGTTTTTCACTTTTTTCGTCTTTCATAACTGAAATATTTGAAGAATATAGGCATATGGCTTTTAAGTATTTTCTTTGATTGTTTTCTATAATTGGATTCAGACTAATGTATTTTTGGTAAAATACTAGGAGTTGTGTTCTTAGAGCATCATATCAGACACAGAATGTCATTTGGATTTTCCACTGTAATTTTTCCCACTGTAATTTAAGTAATTTAGAGGAATATTTTGAGACTGTTAAATATTTTGTTCCTCATCAGAGTTCTCACCCAGTGTTAAAAGCATCCATTGACAGTATTTGACCAACTCACTGTATGACAGTTGCAAAATGGCAATATTCTGTCATTCCTGTTACATTTGTTAGTTGGCGTACTCTAAAGAATAGTTTCTCTTTCTCTTCTTCCCTCTTTCCCCCTCCCCTCCCTTTTCCTCCCCCTCTTCTCCTCTCAGTTCCTCCCCTCTCGCTTCCCTTACTTTCTTTCATTATTAGGAATGACTAATGGATTTTTCTAACTTCAGTGGATGGATCTTAGCCATTATTTTTGATGCTTATTTTGATGCTTATGTTGTCCCAGATTTGGTCAAGGAGAGCTTTTTCAAGTGGGCTCCTATTTCTTTTAAACATTTTCCATTTTTTAAAAAAGTATTTTCTCGCTTTCTGCCATAAAAAGATGTTTAGTGTTCACCTTGTACTTTCTCTGGCCCAGGCCTGGAATGAGCCATTTTTTCTTCAAGAACCTGGTTTCTTTTGGAGTAAATGGTGTTTAAAAACCAAGATCTGGCCTCTAGGTATACTCATTGCTCCTTGGGTGTTGCTGTTTGTCCTTTCAGCAGATAGGACTAAGACATATGTAATTTTATTTTTAAAAAATTGGGTTCATGCTTATACCTGTAATTTAAATCTAATACCACATAGTTCTTTGCTTTTCCTATTTTGTATTTGTAGCGCTCTCTTTTCTCACTGAGAACCCTGTTTCCCCAATACATCAATATATTTACTCATTTTGAAATATTTAAATGAATCTTTATTATTGGAATAAAGTCCACATAGGATAAATTATCCTGTGTATATTGCTGGATTAGGTTTACTAATGTTTCATTAACTATTTCTATGACTCTGTTCACTTGAAATAATTGTTATTTTTTAAAGACTTTGATGGGTTTTTTAAAAATGAAGACTTTTGGCTTTGTAAAATGTGTGGGAAAATGTTTTCTGTTTTCTGAACAAATTTGGTTAAGATTGGTATAATGTTTTTCTGTAAATGTTTGATAGAATTTACTAGTGAAGCCATTTCAGCTTATGGTTGTCACAGGTTATTCAAAATTATGAATTCATTGTTTTTCATAGACGAAGGACAACTCAGATTTTTTCATTTCTTGTGTCAGTTATAATAATTGGAGTCTAAAGTAATGTATTAATTTTATCCCAGGTATTGGGTTTATTGATATGAAAGTCCTAATTCTCTCATGCTCTTAATGTTTTTAGAATTTGTAGTGATATCTCATCTTTTATTCTTGATAATGGTAATTTATGTTTTTTCTTGGTTCGTTTAAGTAGAGGTTTATCAGAGAACCTTTTAGTTTCATTGATATTTATTATCCATTCTTATTTTTTATTTTTATTTTTTGCTCCTCTCTTTTTACATATTTGGTGTTAATATGTTCTTTTTCTAGCATCTTAGGTTAGAACCTTCTTTTTATTTTTCTAATACAAGCATTTAAAACTACACATTATCACGTCTACGGTCATGCCACCCAGAACACACACATCTCTTCTGATCTCTGAAGCTAAGCAGGGTTGCTGAAGGTTTAAAAAAAAATACACATTTTCCTCTAAGCATGAAGTGGTACTTTAGCCGCATTCCACAAATTTTGATATATTGAGTTTTCATTATCATTTAGCTAAAAATATTTTCTAATTTTCTTTGTGAATTTTGATTCATGTATTAATTAGAAGTGAGTTTACTTTTTATCTATTTGGCATTTTCCCAAATATCTTATTGTTATTTTCATTATGGTCAGAGAATATTTTCTGTGATTTTAACCCTTTTAGATTGTAAACTTGTTTTTGTAGTCCAGCATATGGTCAGTCTTGGTAAATGTTCCATTTGTACAGGAAAAAAAACATAATCTGTTGATATAGCATTTTGTAAGTGACAGTGTGGTTAAGTTGTTTAATGTTATTATTCAAGTTTTATATATTATTATTATATTAAGGTTCTGTATAGTTTTATCAATTATTGAGCATTATTATAGGCTTGTCTGTATTTTTAGGTCTCTGTTTTTGTTTCATGTATTTTGAAGATATAATATTAGGTACACATATTAAGGATTGTTTTGTCTTAATAAATTGACCTTATCATTTTGAAATGATCCTCTTTATATATGATAATCCTTTTCTTGAAGTCCACTGTGTCTGTTAATACAGTCTGATATATACCAACTTTCTTGTGAATAGTACTTGCTAGTATATCTTTTTTTCTACTTTTTAAAAATTTTAACCCATCTATATCTTTATATTTAAAATACCTAAAATACTATTTGGGATTCTCTGAATTTATTGGCTCTGTGGTTTTGTTTTTCATTAGTTTTAGAATATGGTAGCCTTTGTCGTCTTAAGTATTTCCTTAAACTCTGACTTAAAAATTTTTTCCAGTCTTTTTTAATAATTTGTTTACATGAATAAGATTGTAAATATATAATTATTTTAGCACGTATGTGTTTTATTATGTAATGTACTTAATAATAAAAGCATTGTATGTTCATTATAAAAACTTATAGAAAAAGTTACCAAAAAAAAAGGGAAAATTGCCTAGAATGTTTCATTCACAGATAGAAATTTTAACATGCATTTATTTTACATAGTTGTAATCCTACTGAATACACAATTTTTTTATTGTGGCCAAAAAAAAGCAGCATAGAATTTTTTGTCTTAACCATTTTTAAGTCCATAGTACAATAATGTTAATGCAGCATATCTCTAGGACTTTTGCATCTTCTAAAACAGAAAACCTATAATCATTGCACAACAAATCCCCCATTCCCCATCTCCACAGCCTGTGGAAATCAGCATTGTAATTGCTGTTTCTAAAAGTTTGACTACCTTAGATACTTCATATAAGTAGGATCATGCAGTATTTGTACTTCTGTGACTGACTTATTTCACTTAGCATATGCCCTCAAGGTTTATCCATGTTGTAACATATAAAAGAATTTCCTTCTTTAAGACTAACAAATATTCTATTATATATATATGTGTATATGTGTGTGTGTGTGTGTATATGTATATATATATATATGTGTATATGTGTGTGTGTATATATATATATATATATATATATATATATATATCTCACATTCTTTTTTTATTTATCTATTGATGGACATTTAGTTTGCTTCCACTTCTTGGCGATTGTGAATAATGGCTGCAAAGAACATGGGTGTACCTTTTTTTTTCTGGGATTATAATGATAGTTATCTCAGACTGATATTCCACAGATCTTGAATGCTTTCTTCTGATTTTTTTTCTACTCTCTTTTTTTTTTCTTTGTGTTTCAATATGAGTAATTTCTGTTGACCTGTCATCAAATTCACTGACTCTTTACTATTTTGTGTCTTCTGATGTGCCCATAGAAAACATTGTCTCTGTTACCATGTTTTTTATTTCTACCATTCCATTTGACTCTCAAAATTTCTGTTTGCTGAAATTTCCTCTTTTCATTCATGTTGTTTACCTTTTCTTTTATAACCTTTAACATATTATAATTATTTTAAGCTCCTTTATCTTGTAATTTTTTACTAAATTCTAGACATTATGTGTAGGACTGAAGCAACTTAGGCAAATAGTATTTATGCCTGATATTAATATACCTTTTCTGCTAGGCTGTTAATGTTGGTCATTGAGCCAGTCTAATCAGAATTAGAACCAAGTTTGAATTTTATTGTTGTTGTGGTTATCTTCTATTATGGACAGAATGTTGTGTTCCCTAAAATTCATATGTTGAAAAACCAACCTCAGTCTGATTGTACTTGGAGATAGGGCCTTTATGGAGGTAATTAAGATTAATGATGTCGTAAGGAAGGATTAGTGTTCTTGTAAAAAGAAACTGGAGGGAGCTTTCTCTCTCACTCCTCTCTCCTTCCCCTGCTCCCTCCCTTTTTACCTCCCCCCTCCCCAACCCAAATGTGAGGACAAAGTGAGAAGGCTACAAGCTAGGAAGACTGCTCTTTGGCACTTTGATCTGGGACTTCTAGGTTCTAGAACTATGAGAATATAAATTTCTGTTGTTTAAACTATAGTCTGTGGTATTTTGTTACAGAAGTTTGAGCAGACTTAATACACCTTCAGTGTACCAGGAGCATGAAGTTCCTCTGTTGTAATATTATGTTTAGAGTAGGGCCGATTGGCCAAATAATTTTTTTCAGTATTCTTGTTTAATCTTCTGCTTTAGGTCTTTTTTAGAATTTCTATTTCTCTCCTGAAGTACCTCATCAATTCAGCATTTATATCAATTTTTTTCCTATAATTTCTTTAGCATTTTTATAATTGTTTTAACATCCTTGTTTGCTACTTGCAATTACTTTTAACCATCTGTTATTTACTTACAAGTCATCTATTTGTTAGCTTTTATTAACTGTTTTCTCTTGATTATGCATTACATTTTGTTGATTTTTTAATGTGTTTTGTAATTTTTAATTGGATTTTTCATGTTCTATTTAAACAGTGGCGAATGAAGTGCCCTATGTTTAGCTTTGCTTTGATCCACATGGAATCTAAGCCCTTTTCTCTGTTAGAATAAGAGGCTGATAAGTAATTTCCTTCTAGAATTTAGTTGAGCTATTGCTGAGGTACAGTCTTAGATTCAGTACATCTGTTATTGGCTCAGTTCTTCCGCTGGGAGGGATTTGGCTGCAGTTTAAGATACTGGTTTATTTTTGGATCCTGGAACTCATTCACAGGGAGAATGCCTGGGATTATCATCTTCTCTTTCATGGCTACTTTTTCTAAAAACTTAGAGGGGGTGTTGCAGGGAATAGTGTGAGAGAATTGCTAGAACAAGCGATCTGTTTTTACGTTAGTACTGTTGTCTCTAATCCACTATGCTACCCAACACTGTTGTCTACAGTCAAGCTGATTTTTGCTTGCCCACTAAAATGTATTTGTCTAATGGTAGGTTCGCCTGTATCTAAACTAGGTGTCTGCCCTGCCATGGTTCTCTCCTTATTTATGAATGTTTCATGTTCCACACCTTCCGGAATTTAGTTTATCAAAGCTTCTTTGCATCTACCACTCTTCATTAGCCCCCCAGAAAATGTCTCTTACCATAGAAGTGAAGGCTTTTCTTGTTCTATATACCAACCTTCAAGAATAAGATTTTTCTTCAGTAATTTTTAGTTATATTAGACTACTTCTTAAATCTCCAAAATCTTTTGACTGCTTATCAACCAATCTTATCTATGTGGGTTAATATTTATATACTATATCTAAGCCTTAAAACAAATAACTCAGTAACTGTAGCTCTTAAATGGAGACTTTCTGCTTCTGTTGATTAAATTTTATATTTTTATTATGATTAAAATTTTTTAACACTTGCCAAAGAAATATAGAAACTTAAGTGGCATGTTTTATCAAAGTTGTAAATAGCTTTAATTAATTAATTAATTAATTTAAGTTTATTGGGGTAACTGGTTAATACAATTATATAATTTTTGGGTGTATATTATAATTTGACATCTGTATATTCTATGTGTGTTTACTACCCAAAGTCCGGTTTCCTTCAGCTACCATCTATTTGAATTCCTTTAGCCACTTCACCCTCCCGTAAATAGCTTTATTTGAGCCCTGTTCTAACTAGCATGATTTTGTAAAAACTCAGTATATGAAAATTTAAGGTTTTAACATACATTTTTGGGAATGAATATTCATGGTATAGGGATAGGGCCAGTGCTAGTACTTATGATGACTTGAGAAAAAGGCTCCTTTGAGTAGGCAGATTATACAAAGGTATCCTGTCCTGCTTCAGGCTTGGCACCCCCACTTTTCCTAGGTGCCCTCATTCTGTCTCTACAACTGTACATAGTGAATTTGAATCAGGAAAAAAATTTATAAAGAAAATTATAGTTTACTTTTTTATAACAGACAAAACATAAAAAATGACAAAGTAGAAAATTAATATAAGACCACCATTAACTTTTTTTTCTTTATAAAAGTGGGATTATTTTTTATTATTGCTTTTAACTTGCTTCTTGTTTAACACTTCCTGGAAAGTCTATTACTGAAGAGTCTCTATAAAAATGTACACATATGTTCTATTTATTAGAAAGTCTGAGGGGTTATACAAGAAACAGTAGTTGGAGACAATAAAACCAAGCTATTTAGAATTTATATTCTCGTGCTTTGCATATAACAAACCCTGAAACATGTTGGTTGAATGTTAAAATTTCTGAAATAAGTAAAAGGAAACTCTTAAATTGATGAAAGTGGTTTATCTGTAATTTCAGGAACAAATCTAAATCTATCCTAGGATGTAGGATACACTATTATGAAAGCATTAATAATCCAGTATTGTTTTATAGGTATATTGCAACATCCAGATGGCACAGTTTTGAAACAGTTACAGCCACCTCCAAGGGGTCCAAGAGAGCTAGAATTCTATAATATGGTAAGTGAGGTAAGATTTGTTTTTTTTGTATTCAAAGTGTTTTTCAGTTTTCTGGTGGTGACTCAGTCAGAAATATATTTGGTAGCATGTCTTAGTATAATAAGTGTGTACGACTGAAACAAAAGCTTCATTAAATGCCATGCTTATCTTTACTGGTGCAGCCTAGTATTTTCTGTTCTGATCCACTAAATTGATTTTAATTAATGGGTTGTGACCTACATTTTGAAAAACACCTAACTTAGAGACTATTTGTATTTCTCATAAATGCTGAGTTTAAATAAGTTTTTACTACAGAATTTCTTAGAGCCTACTGTTGATTTGCATTGTGAATCTCCACAGAAGGGGAGAAAGGGTCCAACTTAACATCTAATAAACCACGTGACTAGGAACACTTTTTAGTACATTCACAATGTTTTGCAACCACCACCTCTGTCTAGTTACAAAACATATTTATCGCCCCAAAAGAAAACACTGTAATGCTTAAGGCATGATGCCCTATCCTTCCTAACCCGTCCCTGGCAACCACCTGTCTGCTTTCTATGGATTTACCTTTTTGTATTTCATATAAATGGAATTAAATGATATGTGACCTTTTGTGTCTAGCTTCTTTTTAGCATGCATTTGTACTTTGTAGTATGCATTTGTACTTTGTTCCTTTTTTATGGCTGAGGAATAGTCTATTATATTTACATACTTATACTTACATACCATGTTTTGTTTATCTTTCCATCCATTGATGGACCTTTGAGTTGTCTCCACCTTTTGACTTCTGTAAATAGAGCTTCTGTGAACATTCATGTACAAGTATTTGTTGGAATAACTGTTTCCAGTTCATTTGGGTATATACCTAGGAGTGGAATTGCTGAGTCATATGATAATTCTACATTTAACCTTTTGAGGAACAGTCAAACTGTTTCTCCAAAGTGGCTACACCATTTTATATTTCCATCAGAAATGTATGAGGTTTTCAGTTTCTCCACATTCTCACCAACACTTGTTAGTATTTTTTTTCTTAATGGCCGTCTAAGCGAGTGTTAAGTGTTACTTCTTTGTGGTTTATTTTGATTTGCATTTCTCTGATGATTAATAATATTAGACATCTTTTTATATACTTACTGGCTATGTGTATCTCTTCCATGGAATGTCAGTTCAGACCCTTTGCTCATTTCATCATTGGGTTATCTTTTTTATTGTAGGAGTTCTATATATATTCTAGATACAAGTCTCCTATCAAATATTTGATTTGCAAATATTTTCTCCCATTCTTTGGGTTGTTTTTTTTCTTAGTAGTGTCCTTTGAAGCACGAATGTTTTCAAATTTTGAAGTTCAGTTTTTGAAGTTTAGTTTTTTTCTTTTGTCACTTGGTAGATCTAAAGTCAGGAGATTTATGCTTACGTTTATTTTTAAGAATTTTATGGCATTAGTTCTTAAGTTTAGGTACAAGTAAAAATACAAGGTAACGCAAAAAAAACAAGTACTGCTATAAATGGTTTACCAATATAAAAATCATTTAATCCTTACAACTATCTGTGAGTTAGGTACTATTATTATCTTCATTTTATATTTCTGCACACTAAGCCATAATTAGTTTAATTAATTTGACCATGATCATGCAAAAGTAAATCGTGGTCCCAGGATTTGAATGTAGGCAGTCTGACTGTAGAATATATGCTTTTAACTGCTACACACTGCCTCTTTTTTTGAAGAAAGTATTTTATATTTACTCTTTAAAAGTCATACATAATATGATAGTTTTTTTCTAGATACTTTATTTTTTGTTTAAATTGTAAACATTTTTAAAATTGTTTTCCAATGATAGCTAATATATAAAAATGAAATAGATATTTGTCTAATGTTCTTATATCTGGTAATCTTGCTAGACTATGTTTAACTCATATTGATCTGAGATTCTTTAACAATCTAATTGTTTTCTCTATAGATAGTTATGTCTTCTGGGTTTGGAAGTTTGGTTTGTCTCTTTTGAATTCATATACTGTCAGACACTTCTAGTCCAGTGCTCAGTAGAAGCAATGCTGGGGACATCTTTCTCTCATGTAAGAGAAGTGCTTCTAACATTTCTCCACTAAAGTATGACTTTATGCTTCTAATATAAGCAATGAGTTTACGCTTCTAACATTTCTCCATTAAAGTGTGACTTTCTAAGGTACTTCTTCCCAGGTTAAGGAAATTGCCTTTTGTTCTGTCAAGAAATAAATGATACACTGTCAGTTTAATAAAGGGATTGTTTACAAAGGTGTGGTCAGAGTTTAAGGCCCTCTGTTAGAGATAATGTTATACCATCCATGGGCCTGAAAGGGCAAAGAACAGGGAGTTGTTACTGGAACCCAGGGAAGGTAGCTTTATGAGAAGATATGAACTGATAAGGAAGGAACCAGAGATGTAAATAACCTGACCTCAGCTCTTCTACCTTCCAGTTGGTTGTACCAGTAAGACACAATGACAAGAAGTCAGGGGACCCCACTGATGCAGTTGAAGTCAGGTTCTTTGATAGAAAATTATAGAAGTGGAAAAAGGAAGATATATAGCATCCTTTCTATTTTTATTTCAAGAAAGAATTTAAAATATGAATAGGTATTGAATATTTTTCAGCTACCTTTTTTGTGTCTATTGAAATGATATGAGTTTTCTCCTTTAATCTGTTAATGTGGTAAATACTATAATAGATTTATAATATCATATAATCTTTCATTTTTGGAATAAAACCTACTTGGACATTTAAAAAAAAATTAATAGCACACATTACTGTATTTTGTTTGCTACTGTTTTATTTCACGTTTTTTCCAGTTATGCTCATAAGTGAGATGGAACTATTATTTTCTTCACTTATTTTTCTTGTCTGATTTTTATATCGTTTATTTTAGCATTATAAAATGAGTTGAGGAGCATTTCTTTTTCTATTATGTGGGAGAATTTGTATCACATAAAAATTTTGTTCCTTAAAGCCTTGATAGAACTAAATTCGTCAGGGGAGCCTGTTGCCTATCTCCATTTCTCTTTTTTCCTTTTCTTCTTTCCATCCTTCTTTCCCCTTTCATTTTTTCCTGAAAAGGGATATATTTTTAATCAGTGATTCTTTAACCAGTTACTTAAATGTCTTGATTTTTTAATTTGTTAATGTGATAGTAAAATATAGTTAGATTATACTTTTATCTGAAATTGCCCACTTGGCAAATTTTTTTATAGTATTTTTTTTAAATCTCTGCTGTATCTAATTGTGACTCCCTTTTTATTCCTGATATTGTTTATTTGCTGCTGCTTCTTAATCAGCTTGGCTGTCAACTTTTTTGCAGTGTAGTGGTCAGGGAAGGGTAAAAGATGCCAAGTTTTTAAATGTTCAGTATTTAAACTTTTATTTTTTGCTCTTCTTATTTTAGTAGAATAATTCTTTCTTCATTTATACTTGGTTCCTAAATTCAGAGATCCTTTGGTTCAAGTTTTTAGAGTGGACCTCTGAAACCCAAACATCACTGCTTAGCTTTAATGCTGTTAGTTTCCTTTTTATTTTAGATTCCTGTGAATATCCTTTTTTCCTTTAGGAGCTCAGCTATGCATTTTAAAAAAATGTTAGTTTTATTTTATCCTTCATTTTCAGGTTATCTTGTCTGGCATGTTGTAGTAAATACCAGTTCTACTACTTTAAAAACTATTTAAAAAGAAGAAAGTTTACCTCCGCTCTTCTAGTTCTTTTATATTTTTTTACTTATAAATGTATGATGAACTTCTTTAGGTTAGAACATAGGGATATACTTGGTTCCTCCATCTTGTTATGTCATCATGAACACTCTACCTCCACTGTCATTGTGCCAAGAACAGAGGGATAATAAAGTACACCCTGCTCTTCATCACCTTGGCCTGGAAGTGACTACTATCACTTCTGTTCACATTTCAACAAGAGAGGCTGGGAAATACAATGTAGCACATAGATATTTGGTGAGTCTCTGCCAAGCTTGAGTTTATTCTGTAGAATTAGGCTGTGGGTAACTATTCAACATGAATATGGCTTCACATATATAATGAGAATTCTAATACTAAGATTTCATAAGCATTTTACACTAGTGAACTTTAATGGTTTTGGATAATTAGGTGGACCATATTTGAAAGAGTTAATACAATGTTTTACAATGTATTAATTGTAATAATGTTTTTAAGAAAAAAAATTGAAGTTCTAGTTCCAAGGTATCTGGACATTTCTAGTATTTCCTAAAATTATTACCAGTTAAAATTAAGGAATTAAATGAGTAATAATTAGACTTATATTGGGTAAAGGGTAATTTTTTTAAAGTAAAATTACAACTCCCTTTCATATTTGGTTAAACTCATTGAATGAGGGAACCAGGAGATGTTAAAACCAGTTTGAAAAAAAAATCAAAGAAGCACAAATTTATATGAAATAAAGAGAAGATGAAATTAATTTACATATGGGCACTAAACTCTCATTTCCATAGGGGGTGGAGGAAGTCAATTGAACCTTCTCTGGCTAGAATCTATTTGCATGTATATGGACAAGAATTATTTTGTATTCACTAAGCTACAGCTTGCTTAGTTGTAAAATAGTTCAAGGACAATGAAAGGCTAGAACTAGATAGTTGAGATGCTCTAAATAATACATCGTTTTCACTGGAGACACACAGTACTCTTTTTATACTTATTCTATATTTACTTCCGATCGAAACTCATACCAGGTGAATTATAATTCAGCAATATTGTTTTAGTTGATAAATATGTAGGGCAATTATAAAGCATTATAAGAAACTAACATGCAAGTGTTATATTTCTCTGTTTCAGGTTTATGCTGCTGATTGTACTGATGGTGTTCTTTTGGAGCTACGAAAATATTTGCCAAAATATTATGGCACTTGGTCACCTCCCACTGCACCAAATGGTAATTTTTTCCTAAAAATCTGCCTTTTATTCTTAATTCATGAAGGTGGCTTTTTAAAAGTCTTTACATAAAAGTAACCTAGTATTAGAAAAATAGCATATATGTGTTTTTTCTAATCTTTCTCTGCTTTGTTAAAGAAAACTTATTAATACTTTTGCTCTTCATGATCAGTTTCATAAGTGATATATGCAAATTAACGACCAATCTATTATAATTGAATGAAAATAAGTATACTAGTACTTAATACTGTATTAATTTATAGATGTTCTTTTTTCCTAATTCACTGTGATTTTTTTTTTCTTTTTTCATTTTGAGTAGGAAAAAACATCAGGGAGTATATTTTCTTTGCATAACTTCCTTCCTGTCTTCTTTCCCACTCTTTTATCCCCCACCTGTGGGCTTTAAATTCAAGTATTTTAAAAAATACCAGTAAGTTTCATAGTTAGAGGGCAAACTGATCTCTGTAAGGACACAGCATTTCTCTATTACTATTACTACTTGAAGCACTGTTTGCTATTTCAGTGCCTTTAACAGAGCAGACAGAATTTAATTGAGCAAGCAGCTTGACTGTGCAACTATTGAGGAAGATTTTGAATGGGATAAGAGTTTCAAACTTGACAGAGTTTAAGAATAACCCATAGGCTTGTTAAAATGCACATTAATAGGCTCAACTCCCAGACATTTTTATTATGTAGATTATGTTGGAGTTCAGTGATATGCTTGTTAAATAAAAGCTATAAGCTCTTTGGATGTAGATAGTGCTTGAACCACTTTTTGAGAGCAGAAAAGAAGGGGGCTCAAGTTTAAGCTTGTTCTTTTCCTTAGTTATCTTCTTTTTACTTGACTATGAGTATTGAATATTTTCAAGTTTCTTTAAAAGAGAATTGTGGCATCCCTGTGAGTATCCTCAGGTAATACTAAGTTGATGGTTCCCCTGGGTATTAAGGATTCTCCTGTACTTCAATTGTATAAAAAAGGAAAAGTTGCTCTTTTCTTTCTCTTTTCCTTCCCTTCCCTTCCCTTCCCTTCCCTTCCCTTCCCTTCCCTTCCCTCCCCTCCCCTCCCCTTCCCTACTTCCTTTCTTCCCTTCTTGTCTTTTAGTCCCATATATATGTATACACATACATATATGTGTATGTTTCTGATTCAGATGAACATGTTGCTTAAATTATTTCACAAATTACGATCAACTTTGCTTTGTACAGATTTCCATTATAATATACCTAGATTCCAATTAACTTTGCTACTGATTGCTGTTTAATTTGGAGCAAATCATTATTCCTCAATAAAGTGACATTGAAAGATTAGCAGAGGTTGCTGAGGATGGTGTTAGATAGATATCTAGATAATTAAGTGCTCAATTGAAAAAAATGGTTAGAAAGGAGTAGAAAAAACTGAGCAAACAGCGTCATTATTTTAAAAAGTCGAGTATACAGAAAGAATTTGGATAAGAAAAGAAATATTTTAATTAAAAGTAAAATTTTTTAATGTAGTTTGGAATACTAGCACATAATTTAAATTTAAAAATCAAGGACTTGCTTGCAATCAACAATCTTTTTTGGTCTTCTAAATAAATTTGACGGACATCTGTGCTAATAGAGAAAGAGCAATAACTTTAAAGTCAAAAGACTTGGCTTTTACCTGGGTTGTTTCCAAATTTTGTGAACTTGGCGATTCTGGGAAACATGATGGAGTAAAAGATGTCTTCACATCTCTCCCTTTGAAACAACAATAAGCTGAACATCTAAAACTGAACAGAAAACACCCAAACTGCACACTAGCACATCTGAGTGTGGGATCTGCACATAAGAGCTACCACAGGTCAGAACTCCAGGGTTGTTGGGTTGTGGACTGGGAGAAATAAAGAAGCTGCCTTTCGCAGCTGCTAGAGCTCCTTTTAGAAGGAGTGGGGTGGATGAAGGTGCAGTGACTTCCCTGATTAACCTGCCTGCAGGTGCCAGAACTTCTGGCAGCTGGCACCAGGGCCCAGACAGAACGGCAGAGAAAAAACAGTTGATTTTCACTGGCCCAGGTTCCAAAACTGAGGCTGAGCAAAAGCAAACCCCAAACCCTCAACCCAGAGGGCCCCTCCCCCCAAACCCTCCAGACTGATCACCATGGAGCCCCAGGGGAATCTGAGCAAAAGTTGTCTAGACTGAAGCTACCTCTCTCAGTCTCTGGAACTCCCTGCAGGAGGAGAGGGAGTGGGGAAGGTCCGGTGACTTCCCTGATCAGCCTTCCTGGAAGTGCTGGAACTTCTAGCAGCCGGCACCAGGGCCAGTCATCAGGGCAGAAAGCAGAGAAGTGGGACGGGGCCACAGAGAAACAGTTGATTTTTAACAGCCAAGGTTGCAAAACCGAGGCTGAGCCGCAGCCCCCAACTCCCAACCCAGAGGGCCCCTCCCTCCCGTACCTTCAAGACGATTACCACAAAGCCCCAGGGAAATCTGAGCAAGCCTACCAAAACTGTTGCTAACACTGACAGGGACTGAACAGAGTAGTAAGTGTTATTAAATATCTACAAGAAAATAAAAAAGACATTTAAGCTTTATATGAAGGATCCAAGAGGCTTAGATGCCACCTACTGGAAACTAAAAGAAAAGCGCCTTCTTTGCAGCAGGCTAAACATAGACCTTTATATAATAAATCTTCCTGGGAAAACAACAGAATACACTTCCATTAATGCCCAGGCAGAGAAATAGTCCATTAAACACCATGAACAACCAAGGTAACATGACATCTCAGAAAGAAAGAGAAAAATCTCTGGAAAATAAGCTTACAGGCATAGATATATGTGACTTAAATGACAGAATTTAGGATGGTACTTCTGAAAAAAGTCAATGAGATCCAAAACAACTCAAATCTACAATTTCAGGAATTGATAAAAACAACTAGATAGTAGAGCAAGGAGATTGAAACCCTCAAAAGGAACCAAATAGAACTTCTGGAGATGAAAGACACACTGCAAGAGTTGAAAAATAAAATAGCAAGCTTGGAAAATAGAGTTGACCAAATTGAGGAAAAGATCAGTGATATTGAAGACAGAAATCTAGAAATAAATTAGAAGGAAGAAGAGAGAAACCAAAGAATGAAAAATAATGAAAGAGAAATACAAGAACTAGCTGATACCATCAGGAGGGGAAACATAAAAATGATGGGCATTACCGAAGGTGAGGAAAAGGAGCAGGGACACAAAGCATTTTCAGATAGTGGACGAGAATTTCCCATATCTAAGGAGTGAGCTGGATGGAACTTGGAATTCAAGAAGTCAACAGAACACCCAATTATCTCAACCCAAAAAGGCCTTCACCAAGAAACATTGTATTAAAGTTATCAAAAATCAGCAACAAAGACAGAATTCTCAGGGCAGCCAGGGAAAAAAATGGTAACTTATAAAGGAAAACTTGGACTTCTCAGCACAAACCTTTTAAGCCAGAAAGGAATGGAATCAAATATTTAAACTATTAAGTGAAAAGAACTACCAGCCTAGAATAATGTATCCAGCTAAGCTCTCCTTTAGATATGGAGGAGAAATTAAGACCTTTCCAGACATACAAAAATTGAGGGAATTCTCCACTGCGAGGCCTGCACTACAAGAAATACTGAAAGGTGGCAGCCCATCTGAAACAAAATAACAAAACAAAAATACATAATTAGGAGTAAAGTGACTATCAGGCAAATAGAAGCAGAGGAGTGCAACCTTTACTAAGAATAGGGCATTATAAGCTAAAATAAGAGAATTGCTATAGCAAGATAGTAATGAACGTTCAGCATACATAGGGACAAATTGAGATAACGACTGAAAAGGGGAAGATTCAGAGATCCAAATTTGCAAAGAGGGAAGGAGATATAAGGCACATGCAGAAGAAAATGGTCAACTGTATATATATAACCTTTTTAAATTCTTAATGGTAACCAAATTTTGTGAACTAAACCTTTCTGAGCTCTACTTTTTCTATAAATTGGAGCTTATACCCCATAGAGTTGTGAAATACAGATTCTGTCATGTGAGAATGCTTTGCAAACTCTAATACTCTTGAACATAACTGGAAATATTAGTGCTACTGAGATGAGAAAATGAGCTGAGGAAAATGGAACTAGAACAGGGGAAAAGGAGTTGAAATAAAGTATACATGTATAGAGTGGCTCAGCAATACCAACAGTTGCCTTAGGGGATTTCCTATTCCTTCTTTGTCAGCTCTGGAAGAAGTTGCACAAAACTTGCACCATGCAGATTGTTTAGCTTTGATGTTGCTAGGGAGTTCGACAATCATCTTTCTGTTTTTATCTTTTTGATTATATAATGAAATAAATAGGAGATGGGAAACTTATACATGTTTAGCCCACAAGATCATGAAAACAAATAGAGTTGAACCTTGAATAGTGTGGGGAGTGCTGACCGCAGTCTCCCCCCATGCTGCACAGTCAGAAATTTGACATTTGACTCTACAAAACTTAACTACTAATAGTCTTCAGTTGACCAGAAGCCTTACTGGTAATATAAACAGTTGATTAACACATATTTGGTATGGTATATGTGTTATATACTATATTCTTACAGTAACATATGCTAGAGAAAAGAAAATGTTATTTTAAAAAATAAGAGAAAATACATTTACAGTGTTTATTAAAAAAAATCCACTGACCCACGCAGTTCAAACCCCTGTTGTTCAAGGGTCAACTGTATTTTCTTAAATTTTAGTAGAATACTATAATTTGTATTACTCTATTTTACGAAGTATTAAATTAATGACAATTTATTACTTTTTTTTCCTTTTTGTGCATCATATGTGCTCAAGGTAGTTTTATAAAGCTTAATATAGTTCTTATAATCCAAAGTAGTAAAATTTGGAAGGTACTTATGAATTTGCTGAGCAAATTATTATAGCTTGAGAGACATAAGGCTATGCTGACCAATATGTTTTTCTTTTAAAAAATGTTATAGCAGTTTTATTGACATGTAATTCACATATAAAACTCATCCATTTAAAGTATGCAATTCAATACTTTTCAGTACTTTATAGAGTTGTAAAGTTATCACTATTAGCCAATTTTGGAACATGACCAAAGGAATTATTTTTTTAAGATAAAAATCTATATTTATAATCGTTTTCTTTAGGAAGATGTATGCAGGTTGCCAAAGTGATTCATAAATGAACTTATAAGGAATGCTTATATTCTAAAAAGCAAGATATTTGTTTTTCCTTTGAAACTAGTAAGACTAGAATGTATATTTGGTAGTGACCATCATTTGGATTGATTCACATATACTTCTATTGTGTACTCTGTTGGAAGGATTTAGTTCTAATACTTATTTTAAATGAAGAATAAGTTTTTTTAAAAATTATTAAAATACTAAGAGATCTACTGAGGCATACATACATGACATAAGTTGTATTTTAAAAGGGACTACATTCTGGAACAGCTTTTGACATAATCTTATTGTCTTTTCAATGTCTTTGGAAACTTTATATCTACTTGCTGCCTTTTGTTTATGGTTACATATTGTTTAATTCACCTTCTGCAAGAGATTCTCTGTGATATTTTACTGGTTATAATTTTTTTTTCCAGGTGGAGGACTGGATTTGGTTGAACTTTTTTCTTAGTTTTAAGTTTTCTTCATTTCATTTCCCCTGGAAGTTATTTGAGTAGTAATATATTTGCTTATTACTAAATACAGTTTTTCTTTTATTACAGATTTATACCTAAAACTGGAAGATGTGACCCATAAATTTAATAAGCCCTGTATAATGGATGTAAAGATAGGGCAAAAAAGCTATGATCCTTTTGCCTCATCTGAGAAGATTCAACAGCAAGTCAGCAAGTACCCATTAATGGAGGATATTGGGTTCTTGGTGCTTGGCATGAGGGTAAGAATGATTCTTAGTATATTATACATATTCTTGTTACATATTTGTCTCTTGAAAATTGTAGATGTCATTATAATAACATATCAGAAGACAATATATTTTGGAATTAGGTTGTCCGTAACTCCTCTATGTATGGGCAGAGATTTTTATCTCTTTCATTTACTGCTATTTGGTCAGTGTCTGCAATTATTCTGTATATGGTATGTGATTAATAAATAAATGAACAAATGGCTGAACTTCAAGACTCTGACTCTGGTAATTTTATTTTAAAGAAGCTTTAAGTTTAGGTGTGAAATAATGTGATAAGTAAATGTGGTTTTTCCCATGAGGAAAGTGCTAAGTTTATATATTCGGTAATTTTTCTATATTTTTAAAAGAAAAAGGAAGCTAAAATTAGATCAGTGTTTCAGACTGTGATTTAAAACAGTTGTTTCATTTGCTTATGATTCTTTGGGTTGGCTTTTCAGCTGGACTCAGGTAGACAGTTCTGTTCTGCTAATCTCACATAGGGTCCTTTATGTGGCTTGCACTTATCTGATGGCTCAACTGGAGCTAGATGATCTAAAATGACCTCATTCTTATGTCTGGGAGTTTCTATAACTTTTGGATGGGCCTTTTTCCATATGGTCTCTTATCCTCCAGGAGGCTAGCTGGAGCTTCTTTGTGTACCACAGTTCAAGAAGGTGAGAGTAGGAGCTACAAGAGCTCTTAAAGTCTAGGTTATAAAGTTACTTGTCACTTCCTTGAAACTATATAGGTTGGACTATATTGATAGGGAAGATAAATAAACTCCTCTTCTGATGGTGGGAATAAGGAAGTCACAATACAAATGGCAGTGTGCACAGGATGGGAAGGATTGTTGAGGCCATCTTTGCAAACAATATGCCACAGTTAAGAAGTAATGTGGAATAAAATTCTCTAAACAAATGATATGTCTTATAGAAGTGTAGAGATAAAATTTTTGACATGATAAATAATTGCATACCTATATAAGCATAACGAGTAGTTTTGAAATTCATCATGTGCAACAATATACAGATCTTCCTTTTGAGTTTTAAACAGTATAGTTAATAAGCATTGTGGATGAATTGTTAATGTGATGGTTACAACAGCACAGTTGAATTTGGTATTCTGATTGTGAATAAAACCACAGAAATTATTGATGCAGTTATTTCATTTCAAAAACTATAATTGTGGGTATATAGTAAAAGGAAAAAAGATAATGAAATAATTTTCAAACAAACGAAAAAAAGCATCCCACAGAAATCTGAATTGTCAACTATTTAAATCTTCACTGTTTTCAAATCTCATCCTCCCACTTTCCTTCTCATTGTTAGCAGAGGACTTCGCCTTCTGCTTCAGAAAAAATAAAAGCAGGATTTCCTTTAATTTCTTGCTAACAGATGTACTTTCATTCTCTCTTCTTCCTGTCACATTGAAGAATTTTCCAACCTCCTATCTAAGGACTTCCCTAGGCCCTCTGTATCTCATTCCCTCCCACTTCTTCAGGAACTTAATACTGTTGATTCCTTCTTGTCTTATATCTTAAATATATACAATTTTATTTGCCATTCAGTCCTCAATTAGTTGGAAAAAATGTAAATGAGGTATGTTTTACTATATGGTAGGATGGCAAGGTTAATCCCTCCTTACTAATCTTATTCTTATTCTTAGAATTAACTTATATGGTTACAGAAATTGTTAGTATTTTATTATGTCATTTTAGTTCTGGTTAATTCAAGTAAAATCGGTGTCTTTTATGACGTTGAATCTTGTCTCTGAGAACATGGGCATGTGTGTATGTCTCAGGAATGTGTAAGAATGTCTTTATATAGCTCTTACCTTTATTTAGTTTATTTCTATGTTTTATTTCCTTTTTTGTGGCATTTGTAAGTGGGGACTTCCATTATGTTTCTAATCATTTATTTGTATATATCAAAGATTATTTTGTGTTTACTAATTTTATTCAGGTATTTCAAGTTTTTACATTGTGTATTTTCAGTTGATTTTCTAGTATACAACCATTATCTACAAAGAGTAATATTTTTTTAGCTCTTCCTTTGCAAATTATTGTAACTCTAATTATTTTCTCGTCTATTTGCATTTGCTAGAAACTACAGAACAACATTAGATAGTTGTGATAAAAGGACATTGTAGAATACTTTTTGTGAAAGCTTCCTATATTTTAGGGCAGATGCTTCCTTATTTTTACTTTAAACTTGAGCTAACTTGGTGGATTGAGGTAGATAATTTTTCAAATTGAAAATACTCGTCATTTTAAAGAGTTTTTATCAATAGTGGATATAAATTTGTTAAATACCTTTTTAGCATCCATTGAAATGGCGGTATGATCTTTTTCTTCTTCAATCCATTAGAATTAATTATATGAATAGATCTTCTCATCTTAACCATCTTTGCATTGCTGGGATAAGTCTCATATGGTCAAGGAGTATTCTATTTGATTTTAATATTCAGTGCTTTTTCTGACAGGTTTATCATGTTCATTCTGATAGCTATGAGACACGAAATCAACACTATGGAAGAAGCCTAACAAAAGAAACTCTAAAGGATGGTGAGGATTTAAAAATGATATTTCAGTGTTTTTATTACTATACAGTTATCAAAACAATTCTAAAGTGATTTCAGTTCTCTTATTTTGGGTATAATGATTCAATTCACATAAACAAACTTTAAAAAAAATGAACCTTAGATTCACAGAATTAGTTCTAATCCCTGGTTCATGGTACAGGAAAACCAAGGGTTTGTGAACTCCTCTTACATTTTAATTCATTTGTTATTTATTAATATTCTTTAACCTATCTCCCATTTGCCCTGAGAATACTCACTAGTGTTGCGTGCGGCTGCAGTGTTTACCACGAGATAACTCGCAGATTACAGCCCTAACCCTACCCCCAAAGTTTGCCACGAATATCTTGCTTTAATTATTACTTTTATATCACTCTAGTGTATTGATAGTCTTTGGAAACAAATGACATACTTCTACTTATAGTATTCTGTTTTTAGTCGTGGTATTTCCATTTACAAAATATAATAATTTTTGATTGCTGAAAATGTCAAATCTTAGATGTTTTCCACTTCATGTTGTTCAGTGCTTTGAAATATACCACACACAAAAAATTATTAATACTGGTCATCATATACATTTCTGTAACATTAGGATTAGAGACAAGTTCTGTTTGGTAATATTTTTATATTTTATTTTCATATTGAAAACCAGTCAGATTTCCTTCAGTCTTAAAGAGCGTGTTTGTGTAAAATTAACGCTGGCAGCAAGTTGCACTTATTTTTTTCTAAATGGGCAATGGGTTAAAAAATTAACACCTTTGATCCAATCATCTAGTCCAGGTTGTTTTTAAAATCTTAGTACATTGATCATAGTATATTAAAACTTCTTGTTACATAAGAAACTTTAAAATGAGTGTTGTGCCATGTAATTTATTTTTATTAAAATTTCCCATGTGTAGTTAGTTGAGCTGTATATTATAAGCTTCTAGAACTATATTATAAATAGAGAAGTGGCATTAAAAGTAGTTCAAATAAAGTCTATTAACATATATGCTCCTAAAATATTTATGGACAAGATATTACAAAAGCAATGATATCCTAGATATCTGGAAATAATATTTTGTTGGAAGTTTATTCTTAGCTTTACCTAGAATAGGGAGCAGCTTATGCATAATGTGAAGAGTTTGAAGAATTTTTATTTTATGTGTAGAAAACAAGCATCCCATAGTTTGATTTTAACAATTAATATTTGCCTTGGCCAATAGTAAGATAATATGGAGATTGGCTCTTTATTAAATATTTCCCTAGCTAATCTGAATATATTTAGTATTTTCTGTCCCAAAGCTATTTAAAAGCAGAAATTAATTTGTAAATGCCCATAAATTTGTAATATGATAAAATAGGCATAAATAATGTTAGGAGGCCTAATTATCTGATAGGGTAAAAGTCTCCATTTTGGATAACCCTCAAACTGGAGTAGTGCTAATCCCTAAAGTGAGCCTAACCTGTGAAAAGACTGATTTAATCAATATTATTGAGAACAAAAATTTACTACAGTTATGCTTTGATATTTTGGTAATGGTTATGATTTGACTCTAGGTTTTATAAGTAATCTTACTAAAAATCTCTTACAATAGTGAATGAAGCAAATTTTGGAATCACATTTCTTAAGAGAATGTTATAGAAAGAGAACTAAACTACCAGTCTATCTGTAATAAATAGTTTTATCTAAATTGGATATTTTCACTTGACATAAGTGTCATTTAAAGTTTTCTAATAAGTAGCTTCACCAGAAATTAAACTGAGGTCCAAGTTTCTGTGTCTGACTAGAATTCTTGCCTGTTCGGTTAATTGCAAGGGATGATGGGCAAAATTGGAGAATTGTATCTACAATGAGTTTACTTCCCAAGTGATAACTATTTCATAATTTTATTATAGTCTTAATAATATATTATAATAATACTATATTTTCTTTTTTATAGGAGTTTCCAGATTTTTTCATAATGGATTCTGCTTAAGAAAAGATGCTGTTGCCGCCAGTATTCAGAAGATTGAGAGTATTCTGCGGTGGTTTGAAACCCAGAAGCAGCTTAACTTTTATGCAAGTTCATTACTGTTTGTTTATGAAGGTTCATCTCAGCCAACTACTACAAAATCGAATGACAGAACTTTGGCAGAAAAGTTTTTGTCCAAAGGACAACTCTCAGACACAGACGTACTGGAGTACAATAATAATTTTCGAGTGTTAAGTTCCACAGTGAATGGAAAAATAGAAGCTTCAGTAGGCAAGAGCTTGTCCAAGATGTATGCTCGTCACAGAAAAATGTATTCAAAAAAGCATCACAGTCAGACTTCATTGAAAGTTGAGAAGATTGAGCAAGACAATGGGTGGAAAAGCTTCTCGCAGGAACATTTAAATGGAAATGTACTTTCCCAACTGGAAAAAGTTTTTTACCATCTTCCCACTGGTTGCCAAGAGATTGCAGAAGTAGAAGTACGAATGATAGATTTTGCTCATGTTTTCCCTAGCAACACAATAGATGAGGGATATGTTTATGGGCTGAAGCATTTGATTACTGTACTTCAGAGTATTTTAGACAATTGAATCCTTTGCTGCAGTCTTTTTAAGGGGTGGGGCAATCAGTGAAGAGCAGCAATCAGTATCTCTGCATTTCTAATACTATGTAAAAAATTTGTATTGTGAGTCTACATTTTATTTGTCTTTATACTTTTGGTAGAAGGGTTAACTTTTTTATAATCTTACTCAGGAAAACTATTTGTTCATTTGAAAACTATGAAGAATAAAGAAATTTGGAATGTTAAGCAGGGAATGTGGTGGTACATGGTTTAAACATCTATTTGGCTCAAGCAAACCATTCAGTCATTAAGAGTTTAGTTTTCTGTAGCCAGTTATCATGAAATCTCTGTCCACCTGTAACCTTGACAATGAGCCATATCTAAACTCATTACATTATGAAAACACTTTCAAAAATCTAGAAAGCACAGGTTGATGTTCTTAGTATTGCTATATAAAGTTATTAAAACTGGAGAAAGTTCTACTTCAGAAATAAGTACTGTTTAGGTTTTATATTAAAAGTTCTGACCAGCATATCACAAGGTGCTTCTTAATAAAATGATTTAGAATTATTGCATTCCAAAAGCAGATTTCTCTTTTAATTTTCACTTATATCCGTATTTCAAAATATTATACTTTATAAAAAAGGTAATTGAAATGAACAACAACAACAACAAAAATCTTGAAATTAAGGCCACTAATAATAATTCTTGCTAGGACAAGAAGAAAGAAGTTACTTGGAAGGAACAAAATGTTTTTTTAAAAATTTTTTCATTTATGGGCAAATTGGAATATATATTTACTACATTATGAAAGTGTTATGAACTATTTAATAACTTCTCCTTTGAAGGTGCAGTTTCAAAAAGGTAGATGATTGAAGCATTGTCTTATTTCTTTAAATAACTTTTGAGGTTTTGAAAAATCTATTGTATGTTTCCATTTAGTTAAGCAGTAGTATAAATATGTATTGCTATAGATGGTGTTTCTCAGAATTCTAATAAGCATTGAAGGAAACATTCAGTATTGTGAGTATTGTCAAAAGTTCTGTGTAAATTAGTACATTATAGAGAATTTGGTGCATATCTAAATCCATGCTTCTATTTCACTCTTACTCAAAATAGTTTCATATTATATTCAAGAGAGAAATTATTTAATTTCATGGAGGGGAGCAATGTTATTTTTTCTGGATAAATTAAGTTCTGTATTATCTGTATATCATATCCACCACATTTTAAAAAATAACTACCTATTATTGAAAACGTTTAAAACTTTGAGGTTAAATTTGCAAATGTTAGATGTTTGTGCTCTCATTACTTGCATTTTGATCCACTAATAACACATCTAAGTAGTTAACAGTTTTGCCATATTCCTGGGAGTTGTGAATTGTTTGATTGCCCCCTTCCTTTTTCTAAAAATTTACAAATTGAACTTTTAAGTTCAAGCACCTTCTTTTGGTGTTCAGAAGATAGTATCACAATTAATCTGTTTATCTCACTGTCCTAACTCTCTCTGTGGGTACTTTGCAAACCCTGAGCCCAAACAGAAGTTCACAATGCTCTGTGATTTTTGTGCTTAGTGAATATATTAAATCTGAATAATTTTAAAATTTATATGCATTTTGTTACAGAAAAATCTGTTTGTAATTTTTTATTTAGAGTCATTTTAAGTATTTTCCATAGAGACTTCTTATTTTTTCTCTATTGCCTAAATGAGTATTGGCTTTTGCTTTTTTTGTAGGGATGAATTTTAAGTCATAATTAATAATCACAAATTTTTTAGTTTTACTTTATTTCTCCTACAACATAGACTTTTGTTGTTGTTGTTTGGATAATGGTTCAATAAATCTTATATTCAGATATTTACACACTATTTTGAATCTGAACAAAACAAGAGGCTTTTTTTATATGGGATCGTATTAGCCTATATACAATGAATTAATACATTTAAGTATTATTAGATTTTTTTGCACATTTTAGCTCAATAAAGTATGAATCAACTGTTCCAGATTTTCTTTATCCATATTTGGAAATATAGTTTTGTAAAATCAGTGTCTTACCTTTTGATACAATAGATCATGTTTTGTTTTATTTTAATAAAACAAGAAGCGCTTTTATCTTTTGTTTTTCAGGGAAAGGATTAACATTTAATTCTGTTTGTTTACATTTTTTATCACTGTTATCCAATGATCATTTTATGTTACTTTATAAGTAAGCTTACATATAACAGAATAAGTGTCTGTTTATGTAATTTACATGTGACTATTTTACTATCTAGTCCAGACATTTAGCATTATGCTGAAACTTACCACTGTGGAAATGATCACTATTCGCCAAGCATATTTAAAAATGTAAATGTTTAAGAAATAAGCATAATAAATGTGTAGTTTGGGTTAATAGGATTATCAAAAATTTTTCCACTAGAAAACACAGATAATGGTTTTAGTGTATTTCTTATGGAATGCACTCATAAAAAGAACTTTAAGAAATTATGGAGAGAATAATACATTTCTCTAATAAAAATTTAAATTGTATAATAGTTTTATAATAAAGTATTTACATTAATTGATATTTTAATATGGATGGAAGATGCATAGATTCAAATAAATAAAAATTGATGATAAATATTTTATCTAAATAGTTTTTCAAGAAACAGTTGTGAAAATGTATATATTAAATGGCTCTAACGTGGAGCTTGTGGTATTTTCAACTCAGTATTCATTATTCTTTGTTCCATGTCTCTGGACAGATTGTAGTTACTATGCCTCTTACACTACAGTTTGCTATTACGGGGCTTTAGATTGTGTTCAACTGAATAAGAACTTCTTTTCTGATTTTGATTGAGTAAAAGTTACTATTTTATGATTTTCAAGGTGATGTCCATATGCTCTCTAACATCAAATTTATAACATAAGAAAAACAAATTAATTTTCAGAGATATTTCAGTTGCAATTTTCTTATTTCATACATCTGAAAACATTTGTTTTTAGGATCTGGAATATTGTGGAAGATGTAAGATAAAAGGAAATGGTAAAACTATGAAAGAATTTTGTGAAATTACATAAATTCTGTCCACTGTTTAAAGCATTGTCATCGTTTTAGTACTATTTTCTCATAGCAGTATGGCATTTGATACTTAAGCTTGATTTGCTTTAAAAATTGTTTACAATGCTTTGTAATAATCTTTCTTATCCAGTGCCTTTAACCTTGATTTGATACATGTGTAGCCTCAGTTATCCTTTCATTACATCCTATAATGTTAGCATAGACATCAGTTTCTTTTAAAATATTGCCAATTTGATTGTTTGAGGAACGAGTAGAGTTGCCTATAGAGACTAGGCTGCTTAGTTCATTCAAAAATATTTACATACCATGCACCAAACATTTTTAGCCCCTGAATATACATACAGTTGTGAACCAATCAGGCAAAGCCCTAACTATTTCCAGCATTCTGTCTAGATGAGATGGGGTGGGGTTGGGGACTGAATTAAAATAGAGATACAGAAAAATATTCACTTAAAGATAATAAAGTTAAAAAGCATTTGAGTTTGTGTAAAGATAATTATTGAGATGAGGTGAAGCAACTAACAATGTTAGAGAGGTTAAATAATACTTTGCAGCACTATAACCTCTATATAACTTTGAGTTCAGGTAGCAATTATAGACAGCATAAAAAGGCCTTAATTTTTCAGTTTTCTTGCTGGTAAAGGTACGTTTACTTAGACTGTCCATTTAGAGTAGTGTTTGAACATAATATTACTGTGAAAAACATTCCATTATATATTCACAAGCAAATTACTGCACATGTTTTACATTGTATTTTAAAATTTAGTACAAATGTTTTAGGTCTCAGTCCTCAAATCACTGGTATTTTAAATTTGGCAATGAATATGAAATTACTTTTTGACTTACAGAGTGATTTTATTGTTACTTAAAATGCTTGTTAATATTTTAGGAAGGTTGGAGTTTCTGTTTTTTGGGAGTTAATATTTAAATTATTACTTTGATAGCATCTAGTAAAAGGAAACTATTCATATGATTAAACAAATGACAATATACTTTCAAGAATTTTCGTTAATTGTTAAACTTTGTCATTGGGGTTAAATTTTATCCTAGTGTTCAACATATATTAACATGTTTAATTAAGAAGTGAATAGTCTTAAGTATGATGTTTGATGCACCTGCATATAAGTGAAAATGGCGTGCACAAAGACACTTTACTATGGGAGCTGTACTGGAAGATTTATGAAAGCATGTGAAATTGCACCTAAAATTGTGTTATTAGTGACTATACTAAATTTATTGTACTTGATGAATGAATGTATTTAGTCTAGTCAAAGTTACTTTGGTTTAAATGTCTTTTTTAATGTGTTTGTAATTTGTACTATTGATGGGGGGTATTCTTGGACTGCAGGGGTTATTGTCAATGTGTGATTTTATTTTTTAGAATCATCTAATGTGATATACTGATTTTTATAAGTGATATTTAGATAATTCTAATAACTGTATATTTGACACCCTATTAAAATGTTTTGCATTAGAGCTGTTTTCATTAATTGTAGTGTGCTAACAAACTTATGGTAGTTTAAAAAATAATTTATTCATTCAACAATTATTTGAGTACATGTTATATACCAAAAACTATAAGAATTATTAGGGATTCAAAGATGATTAAAGACAGTATGCTAATAGAAGCATATACATTTGAAATAAAAAAATATGTAAGCTTTTCTATGAATATATAATTTTTAACATGAGGACTGAAATCTTTGGAACCAACTTAAAAGAAGTAGACTGTAGGAGGAATAAATTGACTTGGCTGTGAAAAAATATACTACAGTTTTAAAACTTCAGAAGTAGGTAAGGTATTTTTGCATGTATTTGAAATTTCATAAATTAGTTAATCAGTAACCAAGTTAGTATTTCATCCAATAATTAAAAAGAGGGCACTGTCGAAATCCTACCCTTATACCAGGCACTGTATTTGACTTTGGAGATAAAAAATTGAATAAGAGATTCAGTACCTATCCTGGAAATATGTACTGTCTGGTAGAAAAAAAAAAACATGTAAATGTAGAATAAAATGTTATTGGGCCTGTGATTGATAGTTATCAATATACAGCAGGGCTGTAAAAGAGGGGAGTTGGTCTGATAGCATGCAAGAGAAAGAAGAGGATGTGTGATTCATAACCTCAGCAATTGTGAGTCAAGGCTCTAGAAGGTTGTATGGCTTTTTTTGTGCCCATTGCTATGCACTGTGGAGTTGAGCAATGCCATGTGAAGTATTTTTTTTTCTTATTAAGACTAGCTGCCTTACTGCTGAAAAAAAAAAAAAAGGGGGAGTCTCATTGCCATAGTTCCCAAATTACAGCTAAGTGTAAGAACTAAAAAAGTAAAAATAGTCACTTAGGGATTTCATTAGAAATGCAGACTAATTCAGCAGGCATAGATGGGGTCTGTGATGTGATACTCCTTGTTCATAGACCATACTTTGAGTAGAAATATTATTTTAAAAGTTATTTACAAATAACTTCAAGTATCACAAAGTTTTAAAACTGTTTATTGTTACTTTCCAAATGGCATTGCACAATTCCTTCTTTTTTTCAGAAGAGGATACTGAAGGTAAGTGGTACTTGTTTTCACCCCACACCTACATAACTTCAGGCCAGGAGATGGTGGATGTTCTGCAGGTACTTCCAGAATCGTCATTATTTCTGCCTCCTTCCTTACACAAAACAAAGCAAAAGGAGACTCTTATGAAGTACCTGCTCTCCTTTATTGCAGCCATCTATTCACAGCGTCTCCAGTGATGTCAAATATAGCACCTAACTTAGTCTCCACCAGAGATTCTGAAATTATTCTCAGTGGCTTCCATGTGCACATATATTTCTTCAACACCCTGCCCTCTCAGTCCAGGACCTCTGGTTGCATTGATGCTAACTTTGCACTCTCTATCATCATGTCCTCATTTTCAGCCTTACACATCTTGAATTCCAGAGCCATTCATTGTGTCATTCTCACACATAGCCGCAAACTTCCTAGCCCGATTCCCTCCATCACATTCACCTGGCAAATTCCCAACACTGATTATCTTCAGTGTTTCCACCAACTCAATATCTGTACCTTAAAGCTAAAAATGGTTAGAGAAAAATAGAGTGCAGCCATCTAAAATGGTACCACTTGAAACTGGTGACTTCAAATTGTCAAGGCAATCCTATACTTTCCAAGTCAATTCACTCCACCATTCTTCCAGACAGCTGAACACCATGTTTCCTCCCCCATCTTTAGTTTATGATTTTATTTTTTCACTAAGAAAATGGTAGCAATTAAAATAAATTTCCCATCACTTTCAGATCTACCCATCTACATTATAGACGCATCCAGTTTCTTCTCTACTGTTAGAATGGATGAATGTTGCCAAATTCTCTGTGAAGTCAACTCCTCCACTCTCACCCTTAAATCTGATCTACTCACATATTAAAAAACATAACTGGTGCAATTCTGCCTCTTCCTGAAACTTGAATTTGTTCCTCTCTACTATTTCTATCAGTATAAAGATGAGATCTTCCATACATATAATACCCCTACTTAGACATCTTTTACTAACTTCTTCCCTGCCCTGTCTTCTACCACCCCCTTCCCATTGCCCCTTTTCAGCAAAATTCCTCAGTTTATATTCAATTCTCCCATTGGCTCATTCTAGTTAGGCTTACCTAGCACTTGTATTTTCTGTGCCAGGCTTGTGACTTTTTAGGTACATTAGACAGCAGTTCAGCACTATGGTTAGGGGGCCATTTTAAACAGCATCACTAAAAACAAAAGTTTGATAAAACAGCACTAAATAAACTACAGAGAACACATTTATATTATGAGAACTAAAACAAAAAGGCAGAGCATAGTTTTACCGGGAATGCATGCATTGGGTGACTCAAATTTTTGCTGCTCTACAAATGACTGCAAAAAATGCTATGAGTATTGTTCGGGGCTACAAATAAATTTTAGTGAGTAGGTGAATTCATGAATAATTGGCTCAATTGTATACATATAGAGTGTGTGTATATTATCAGCCACTGTATTAATATTTTACATATTATTCCATCTATACCAGAATTCTTTTAGTTAGGAGTCTAAACATAATTGCTGAAAGCTATCTTTCCCATATCCTACAAGAAGTTCAATGTGCTTCCTAAGAATTCTGTGAAATCCTAGAGGCTCGTGTTGAATAAGAGCTAGCCTCAAGTTTGGTTCCTCCTAAGCTTTTGATCTTGTTTGTCTCTGCAGCTGCTCTTTCTGCTCCATAAAAAGCCAGGGGTGGGACTCAGCTTCTTTGCCTTGATTTTCTCTCAAATTACTCATCCAGGGCTATCATTTGTATAGCAGGCTTTACAATAAAAAACTTGGTTACATTGCATTAACACAAATTAGAATATTAAACAGCTTTGTCTTAAACTTTAGTGCTTTAGTTCTTCCACCCAACTCCTGGAATTTTTAATAGTTGTTATAGCTCAGTCTTTATTTACAATAATAGGCTATTTGTTTACTTCAGATTATAAATTTAACATCACTAACCAAGGCACTCAGACTTCATTTTTTCCCTTTTTCCCAACAGTATCTGTAAATAGAGAAGAGAAATTTAGTTTTGCTGAGATGAATTATGATAGCCACTCTTTGAGAAGCACAAATGTCTATGGTAGTTTTAGTAACATTTTTTCCTTATATGTGACTGATATCAAACCATTTAATCCTCACAGAATCTCTATGAGAAAGCTTTATTCCAAATTTACAGATTAGAAAAATGCCCAGAGAAGTTAAGTAATTTGTCCAAGTTTGTAGACCTTATTACAAAGATTTCATCCTAGGGCTTAAGAGGTTAAGGTATTTAACCACATTAGATTTGCTTACTTCCCAGTTCTCTAACTTCCCAAACAAGGGATGTCTGGATTGGTGAGAATATGCTGTACCATGTACTATTATAGTAAGAAAAAAATCTATAATTAAATTAAATACTGGATATATTATCCAAATTAAAAATGTGGGTTTACTCTTATTTTTCATGGAGATACTCGGCATGTTAAAGAAGATGTTGAAAGGCCAAGAACTAAAAATTCTATTGTTTCTATTTGTACATCACTAAATAGCCCAGGAAAAGAGATTTTAAATATGTACTTAATTATACTGCTTAATTAGTTACTTGCAGAATTATGATGACTTTCTGATGTTGGGAGGCAATTTTAAAAGGATGCAGATTAAAAGAATATAAGTATAATGGTCAATGCATGTTTAGATTATATAAATTAATTAAAAATTTTGGAAGATTTGTAGCTAAACAGAAAGCTTTCTTATAACAAAGTAAACAATGCTCTCAAGAAATAACATATGGAAAAGTTTATTTTAGCTTTTTTTTCTTATTATAGTTTATTGAGGTATAATTCAAGACTTTTTAAAGTAAATTTGTGCTTTAAATTTGTGAGCAAGCACTACAATTCAATTTTAGAAAATTTCCATTACGCCCCAAATTTCCCTCAAGCCTATTGCATTTTTTAAAGTTCTTAACAGGTCTGAGGGAGGAAAACACAACACAATTTTACTACTTGAAGAGAAAAGAAAAAGCACCTAGTACCACCTAGTGTTGTTTAAGGAGATAGCAAGTTGATATCAGAGTTCTTGAAATCCTCAGATTTAGGATTCTTTCTATGGGTTCACTAAATCAGTTACAAATATTTATAGTTAATAATTAAAGTTCAACTCAAAAATATCCACAAGCATATCTAAAATCCTACTACATAAAATCGTAAAACTTACAATTAATGATATATTTTCTTCAAATGAGAATTTACTTGGAGCCTTAGTATGTTTAGCTGATCAATGCATACAAACTTTGTTTGAAGCTGGGATAGGAGGTCAGGATCTTGGCTCACCTGCTCCCCTGCCTATTGCAATTAACTATGTAAAGAAAAGATTGTGGAGAAATAAAAAGAGAATGGTTATCTTTGGGTATCGGAAAATGAGTGAATTTTTTCTTTTGGCTTTATTTTTCTCTTGACTATATTTATAATTGAAAAAACTATACTAAACTTTATTTTTTAAAGTGAATTTTAAATTTCAAAACATTTCAAAAATGCCTAACAAAGTCCTTGAAAGACAGTAATTTTCCATGACTATTATTCCCCTCCTGGATTCCTACCTATTGGTGGCAGTAGCTCACAGGATTCAAGGCAGAAATCACAGGAGGTTCCTGCCTCAGCCTCACAGTTTGTATGACTCCTTGTGGGGACTCTACCTCTTACCTGGTTTCACGGGAGCTCAATGTCCTAAGATTAATTACATTTTGATCAGCAGGTGTTCATATGATGAAATACACATAATTCTAATAGTGTTTTTAGAAAACTGCTTTATTACAGAAAAGTTATTCAGAGAAACAATAATTTTGGTAAACAGTTATGTAATTAGAGATGACAAATTGAATACAAATAATAAATGCCTAACTTAGATTCCACTTCTGGCTCTGATTCTTGCTATTCATGTGAATTGGGCACACCATTTGACCTCCTTCTGTATTTTTTTCTCTATAGTAAGCTGGGTATAATAAAAAATACCGACCTTACAGGATTGTTATGGGAATTAAATGAAATAATACATGTATACTATATATCAAGTGTCCAGTAAATGTTAGATATATCTCCCATTATTTTACTATTAATTTTCTTTTATTAGACTGTTGTGGGAGAGATCTGGCTTAATCTGTGGCTGGGGGAAATCTGATGACAACACTTCTATAGGTGTAGATGGAAAACTAAAAATATGGGAGACATGGGGTACGAGTGCTGTCCTTGGTTCTGAAACCACCATCACTCAGCAGAGAAGACTGTTCTGAAACCTTAGGAAACTGGTGATTCCTGGTTCAACCTCTTCCAAGAATTTTGAAGCAAGTGAAGGCAAAGGTGAAAGGATATGCAGGAATGCATGTGTACATACACACAGACACACACACATGGGGAGGAGGGCAGAGAGAGAAAGAGGGTAGGAAGGGAAAAGGAGAAACCTCCTATTGGTGTCTCTTCTTATAAGTACACTAATCCCATTACAGGGGCTCCATCCTCATGATATCATCTAACTCTAATTACCTGCTAAAGGCTCTTTCTCTAATTTCCATCACGTTGGGGGATAGGGCTTCAACATATGAATTTTGGGGGGGATAAAATGTTTAGCCCAGTTCATATCAGCCTATAAAGTGAAAAGCACAAGAGTTTATCACACCAAAAGCCCTCAATAAATGATAGTTACATGTAAAGGGGAAGCTGTAACTATGGGCCTTGTAGTTTTAGTCTTACTGTATAATTCTTTTTTTCCCATGGTGCAGATCATTTAATATGAACTTGATGTGTGCACATACAGATTTGTCATTGTCTTTGTTTCCTTAGCCATGTGCACCTGCTCAGCATAGACTTTTGAGTAATGTGTTGGGGGTGGAGGTGATCCAACTTGGGAAACTCATTGGGATGGAGCCTGAGTGCCCAAAAGGCCTGAGTCTAAGTACACTAAGGGATGATTGATGGCTGGATCCCATGTGAGCTATATTTTAAAGGTAGTTTAAAGTAATATACAGTAATTGCTAAGCCTTTTGACAACACTTATTATGTGTCAGCTGTTTTAAGCATGTTATATATGTTGACTCATTTTAATTATTACAAAACCCCTAACGGATAAAACTATTATCATTGCAAATTTACAGATGAGGAAACTGAAGCGAAATATGTAAAGGACCTCAATTAAAGTCATATGGTGAATGTCATATGGAAAGTTTAAACCCAGAGCAGTCTTGTATTAATACCTATACTCTTAATCACCATGATATATAGTATCTTTCCTGAAATTTAAGCCACACCTTTTCCTTTTGGGTTAAGTTCCCTAGTATATACTATATCTTCCTTTAGTTAATATCTTAAGACTATGGGGAGTGGTAGGACAGAAAGATTAGATAGGCATTTAGAAGTGACTTCCTTTGGCAAAGCAATTTACTCATATAAGGGAGTTACAGTGTCTTTATGAAGGTTGGAGTTGGGGGGCAGTCTTATTAGGTAGGAGCAGAGAGGCTGATTCATTTGTCTGAAGAGGTTCATGGATGGGGTGTTCAAGGCTTAGGGTAATCCAAATCCTCCACATTCTGCCATATATCCTGAGTCAAATTCTTGGCATACCTATCCTTTGTGACCAATACTATAATTACCATGTGAGAAGTCATGAGATTGTCACATCAACAACCTGAAGAAGTTTGGTCTTCAGCTATCTCAGCCTTGATGCTAAATAATAATAGTCTTTAGTTCATCCTTATCCAGAGAATTTAAGAATTTGAACTTCTCTCCAGTTAAACTTTTTGGTTTTGTTAGAAGAATACATCTTACAATTTTGAATTGCTCATGCTATTCATATTATTCTATGGCCAGAGAACAGCTCAGTTTCCCTAAATTCTTTCCAAAAGTCAATTAATTTTAGGAGACCCCATGAATTAGTTTAATTAGTTATTAATTAAACAGCATGCTATGAGTTGCTAGTTTTATTTCCAAGCATTAACATGGTTTTCACTCCCTTCAGGCCAAATAACCAATGCCAGATTTTTCCCATTTTCTTGAGGGTCTACTGCCTGCAACTAACTCTTGATGATGTGATATAAAAATCTAACTTAAAAATATAATTTTCATCTACATTAGTTTCTTAGGGATGCTGTTAAAAAGTACCATGAACTGAGTGGCTCAAAACAACAGATATTTATTCTCACACAGTTCTGAAGGTTAGAAGTCTGAAATCAAGGTGTTGGCAGGGCCATACGTTTCCTGAACACGTGTGGAATCCTTTCTTGCCTTTTTCTAGCTTCTGGTAGCTCCTGACAATACTTGGTGTTCATTGGCTTGTAGCTGTGTGACTTCAATGTCTGCCCTGTCTTCATGAGTCCTTTTTAATGTCTGTGTGTCTCCAAATCTCCCTTGCCTTATAAATTTTGATTTAGGACCAACTCTTCATATCCAATATGACTTTATCATAACTGGATTATCTCTGTAAAGATCTTATTTCTAAATAAGGTCACATTCACAGGTACTGGTGGGAAGAGAGTAGGGAGGGGGCCTACATCTTGGACACAATTTGAGAGATACTATTCAACCCATTACAGGGCACAGAATAGTTACCATAGGCATAATTTCTTGCTAGAAGTCCTCTTAATCATTTCCGGTTTTGCACATCTTATACCTGCAGATTTCTATCAAACCTCTCCCAAGACTTCTGAAGTAGGAGAGGGGACAACTGATAGAAAAAGGCATGTACACAAACACACATTTCAGAGCTTGGGACACAGAAAAGTTATTTGTCATCTTAAAGAAGCTAATTTCCACTGGCTGTGTTTAGATCCATACCCAGGACATAATAATTGCTAAGCTGGTGTTGGGCATTGACTCTGCCAGCCACCCATAGCATCCCAGTAAAAATATAGCGTTGTCACTTCCTATAGTCTCTCCTTTTTATGCATTTTTTTCTAACAAATCTAAAATTTTGATTTTAGTCATGTATCTACATTTTTTTGAGTGGTTGGAGGAGTGTAGAGAAGAGGTATAATAGAAAGTGATATTTCATCCCTGTTCAATCAGTGGAGTGGGAACTTGGGCCTGCTGAACTTTAAAGTGATTATAGTGACCTTGAACTCTAATACTGGCACCCAAAGAGTAACAGCTCTTTGCCTTTTATCACAGCCTCCTCTCTCTGGGTTTTCACGTTTCATTCTCATTTTCCTGCCTGCTTCTATCATGAACCATAGGTGTCAACAGGTCTCTTTATTCTTTCATTGTTTGACAGAAACTTAAGATTTTATCTTGAAGGTTGAATAAAACATTTCTGAATAAAGAAATTAGGCTTTTATAACTATAACCCTTGGTCATCTTGTTTCTTGGAAAATAATTGGAGGTATTCTGTGAGAAGAAATTACGGCATTTCAAATTAGTTGGGAGGAGTAACTCTCCCAAAGAAAATATGCTATTTTGAATTCAATTAAACAAGAAATTGATTTGTCAAATGAACATTTATTTTCCAGACACTGTATTCTTGATACAAAGGAGGTATTAAAAATTCTTGTCACTGCCTTCAAGGATGTTACTATTTAACCTCTTTTTATAGTTTATCATTTACAGATCTTTTTTAGTTTATAAAGAACTGAAAAGATAAAACTATTAGTAAATCATGAACTATCATAAACAGAAATTCAAAAACGTTTGATTTTAACTATAAGTACTTGGTTTCCATCAATCCCCAGGGTTTTAACTCTGTCAGTTCCACTCTATTAGGCCTCAGATAGCATTGCTTCCAAAGCTCCATGAAAGGTACATGCTTAAGAAGCTTCAAGTACATAATACTGGACTAAATAAAGTTAACAATTTCCTAAAGGAAGGGTTACACACATACTTTTTTTTCTTTCCAAAGCTACTTTTGGCCTATTTTTGAAATTCCAAATCTTGAACAACAAAGACTTTTTCACAACTAAATGAACTATCTGAGAACATACTAGAGGGCTGGATCTTCCATACATCACTGATAGTTAAAAAAATTTCTCTTAAGTGTGTCATATGTGACAGAGCTTGCTGACTCTTAATTCAGTATCCATTCTCTGTTCCTTCTACAGTACCCCAGTTTTCATCTTGGTGCATGGAAGCCTTGCAATAAATTATACATTTCCTAGACCCTCCAAAAGTGCTGAGGTATAGTCATGTGATCAAGTTCTGGCCCATGGGATGTGAGTTGTGGTTAGGTGTGTATCTTTCAGGTCATGAGGAAGGGGTTCCCCTTTCCTCTCCATTTTCTTACTTCTTTTTCTAATGGTTAGAATGCAAATACTATAGTAACAGATATCTTGGACTACGCAGATGCATATAACAAACCAGCCTTGGATCGCATTGTTTTCATTTGCTTACCTACGAATACTAATGAAGCTGAACATCTTTTTTCATACACTTGTTAGTTATTCAAGCACAACATTTAACTCAATGAGTTAAAAAAGAATAACAAAGCACATTTAAAGAGATAAGAAATAAAATAACAAAATCTCTATTTTTAACCGTTCTTAATTCCCAGCAAGTGCATATAATAAATTTTTCGCTAACTACTGCCTTAGCTATAACAAATAAATTTTTATACAAACTGTGTTTTATTTGTATTCAGTTCTAAGTAGATCTTAAATTCCTTTAAAATTTATTTTTAACCCCATAGATTGCTTGGTCATATGTTATTTGGTTCTCAAACTTTGAAATGTTCAAATGGATATATTTACGGCATTAATTCTGATTTTATTATGCAATGTTTAGAACAAAGAGCCTGAATTATATACTGAACTTTTGGAGTTTATTGAGATTATTTCAAAGTTCTAAAATGGTTATTTTTATAGATGTTGCATGTTTATCCAAAAAGTGTTTATTCCTCATTAGTTCTGTGTGTGTTTTAATATACATTTAACATATTAATAGATTTAATAAATCTAATTCAATGTTGATTATCCATGTCTTTAATGGAATAAGTCTGAAGAATAAGTAAAGACTTATCCTTGTCTGTTTGTTATATCAATTTTGGAATTATGTCATAAATCTATAACATAATTTTAGAATTATAGTTGTTCTTTTTAGAAAAATGCTTTTTGTATTTATTTGATGACATCTTAAACTTATTTTGTTTTTTTAAACAATTACAGAAATTGATTGTATTTATATCTTAGCATTTATATAATTTTTTCAATGTTTTTGGCATTTTGAGTGCATTCTTATTTTAAAACAGGAGTTTTCTTTTAGTTATGGTATCTCTCTCTCCGGTTGTGCTCATCCGTTCTTCTTTAGAGGTTTTGCAATTATAAAAAGAAGGGTGGAATTTTAATAAGGAGTGTTTTCAGTGAGTTTTACCCAGTGTCAGAGGTTCAGCTGAAAATATGTGACACTGCAGAATGAATGTCTAGTTATGTTGTAGCACTGATGGTGCTGGGGATCTGTGGAAGAGGAGTCTGTGATCTAAACTGGATCCAAAATGGTGAGGATCTTTGAAACAAGACTCTTCATTTTATTCTGTAGACTATGTAGAGCTCTTAAATACTTTGTTATTTTGGCATGGATTCTGATTCCTTAGTAATAGAATAGGAAAAACAGTTAATATTATTCTCATAGTTGCCACATAAACTATTTGTTACTATTTGTGACATGATATGAAGATATGAAATGATACATTCCCAATATCTAAAAAATTATCTCATTATTTTTCTCAAAGTTATGTCTTTGGTGAATTATTAAAGCTATAAAGAGGTGTACTTGAAGTCTCTGGCTGCCTCAATTTTATCATCACGTAGCAGTATCCTAAAGATATTCAGGTGATGTGCCTGACGTATCTAACTGCCACAATTTTATTTTTTATCTTTTTAATATTCTTCTGGATCAGTAATTTCCTAATTTAGCAGTGTTATCAGGCAACCAATTTGAATTGTAGCTGCTTAGTGTTCCAGATATATAAAGCCAAATATATCATCCTCTTATTTTGAATTATTAGCACTTACTAACTTGTAATATAAACATTTATTTAAACCTGTGTGGTAAAAACTTCTACTTTTACCTCAGTATTTATCTTCCCCATCTTTTATAGTGATATTAAATTCAAGTTTTTGGTTTGGCACATGGTTATTCAGAATAAAGATTATATTTTCCAGCCTCTTTTGTAGCTAAGTATGGCCAAATGACTATGTTCCACTCAATAGAATATAAATGAAAGTGGTTTTTAAAGGTAGGGAGGATCTGTATTTTTTGTATGCTTCCTTCTATCAGTTGGGCAAAATAAAGATGTAATAACTGGAGCTACAGCATCTATCTTGGGCTGTGAGGTAACCTTTAAAATAGAATGGAAACTCCACAGTGAGAAGCAACAAAATAATTGAGCCTGGATCTCTTATACTTTGGACTGCCTTAACGGTTCTATTACAGGGCTTCTTGAGTGTGTGAGAGAAATAAACCTCTATTTTTATTCAGACCACTATGATTTTGGGTTATTTTGGCTCTCACATTTTAATATAATTGTAACTAAGTCACTAACAGTGTTTTTGCATGTCCAGCCTACATTTCCCATTCTTCAGGAGCTACTACTCTAATTTCCTTATATTTGTCTATGTGAATAGATGAGACTAACCCTAGTTTCCTAATTTCGGGGAAGAGAATGTGAGCCTTGTCTCATCAATCATAGTATTCTATCTACTGGGTCTCAGTGATTGATTCATAGTCATATGATTTATACCAGACTAAGAAGATACAACCCGGGATTTTCATTATCATTTATGGGAAAGAGGAGCTCTCTTCCCACCACAGTTGCTAAACTGTGAGGACATTAATCTAAGGCTCTTAGATTCAAAGGAGAACCTATATGAAAAAGAAGTTAATACAAGAAAAATGCTGGAAAGTTCATACATGCACACACAGAAACAGATATGACATCACTTGAGTATTCTGATCTAGCCATTCCTGAAGCTAAATATTCCTGTACTTTACCTGCTCAAGCCAACAAGTCCCCACCTTTTTTTGTTTGTTTAAGCCAATTAAGTTTGTCATTTGTGACAGAAATATTTGTGGCAATTACTTCCCTTATTTATTTAGATTGTTATAAAATATTTCACGTATCATTTTACTTTAATTCTCAAAACATACCCATTAATTAGGTATGAAAAAAAAAAGACTAGGTTGTTCATTTTCATACTTCTCACAAGGTAGAGCACTGTTTCTTCAAGAGAGCAGATGCCAAACAATGGCAAGATCGACCACTGTCAGACATCTAACTGACTTTCTTTCAACAGGCTAGAACTCAGAATGCGTGTCATCATTTTCAGAGTAGATATTTCCGGGTCTTTAAACATATTTCAATAAATATTACAATTACTTCTTAGTATATTTTGAGAAACAGTCTTATGAATTATCTTCAAAATCTGAGGTATTTTTTTCTTTATAACTCAAGAGTGATAAATCTCATCCTATGGAAATGGCTTGACTTCTGTAAACAGCCAAACTTCAGTTGAAATTAAGTTTGGTAGGTCTAGAAAGAAAGAGGCTGAAGGGTATAAATAGGGTTTCATATTATCTCCAGTTTACCTGTGAGAATTTGTATAAATGACCTGCGGATACACAGTCTGTGCTGGCAGGGCTGGGAAGCAGTCCCAGATCTGACTCAGCCCCAGATCTGACTCACTCCAAGGACTGTGGCTTTTCCGTTCCACCATTGTGCCTCCTTAAGGCTGGTTTTATTTGGAATAAAAACTATTGTAAAGTGAGAAGACTTATTTCCTCTTAAGTTTTGTCATATAAGTGTCATGTTATAGGGCCAGGACAAATACCTCTAGTGACAAAGGGTGTGGTTTGTGACAAAGTGAGTTTATTGAAGAAGGTTTTAAAAAGGTCAGGCCATTGTATGGAAGGTGCTTAGTTTAGGCACAGCTGGATGCACAGTGGAAAATACTCCATGAGAAGAATCCTATCACTTTACATATATAGAGAGGATACTGTGGTCTGAATGTTTGTGTCCCTGCAAAATGCATGTTAAAAACCTAATGCCCAAGGTGATAGTACAGTAAATCCTCACTAAACGTCATCAATAGGTTTCTGGAAACTGCAACTTTAAGCAAAGCAACACCTAATGAAACCAATTTTATCACAAGCTAATTGATAGAAACAAAAACTAAATATAGACCCAAAATGCTTCTAACGGTAAACATTGAAGTAAATATGAACTATATACACATTTAAGAAAGATGAATAAAAACAAGTAAAGTTTATTAGTCCTGGCCCTGTGACATATTCATTATTCTACAACCCTCTTTTTCCAGTTCAGGGTCACGGGTGGCTGAAGTCTGACCTGGCAGTTCAGGGCCCTACACAAGGTGGAACCCACCCTGGACAGGACACCCTTCCATCACAGGGCCACTCACACACCCACCCATACTCACGTGGGACAATGTAGCCACCCCAAATCAACTCACATACACATCTTTGAGGTGTAGGAAGAAACCAGAATCCCCAAAGAAAACCTACACAGATATGGGGAGAATGTGCAAACTCTATACAGTTGATGACTCCTGCTGAAAAGCTATTTTTTTCTCACCAACATTATAAAAAATGATGTCGAATGCAAGGACAGTATTTGAAGATGTGCTGTATTTAGAAGGCGGGGCCTTTGGGAGATTATTAGATCACCAGGGCAGAGCCCTCACGAATGGGAATAGTACCTGTATAAAAGAGGCCCCAGAGAACTAGCTCAGCCCTCTGCTGTGTGAGAACACAGCTAGAAGCAGGCAGTTTGCAACTTGGAAGCGGGCCCTCACCAGAGCCTGGCTGTGCTGGCACCGTCTTGGACTTCTAGCCTCCAGAGCTGTGAGAAAATTTTCCGTTGCCTATAAACCACCCAACCTGTGCTATTTTGTTATAGCAGCCTGAGCAGATGAAGAAGTGGCCTTTTTGAAAAAAGAGAGCATCTGGAGCCCAGAGGTCAATAGCTTGAGTTCACATACAGGTGCTGGCATGAGCTATTTGTCACACTTCAGCAGAGCCTACTCAGTCTTGCTAAGCTAGCTCTGTATTAGAATACCCAAAGGTGGGAAGTGTGAGGGGGATGTGTGGGTGGGGTCTGGGTGGACAGGGTCAGGTGCATGTGGAGCCACCAGGGCCATCCAGCAAGCACATGGTTTTTTTCTTTTCAGCAAGTGTGTAGTTTCTTAACATGACTATTTTATTGAATGGCTATGTTTGTCTTTTTCTTTTTCCTTTTTTTTGATCTCATTAATTTTCATCTTATCTCCTCTCTTATTACTTTACTCCACATTGCATATTTCTAAGGTGTGCCTCTAAATGGTAACAGATCCAATTCTCTTTCAAAATTGAACCGCCAGAGAGTATCTTGGGCCTATACTATCCAGGAGTTTCAATTTGCTGTCTATTTGAAAGTCTCCCAGGAGCTTCAGTAGAGAAGAGGAGTATCTCATTGTTATCTTGAACATAAATGGTAGTAATTAGTAGCCAGGACATTCCAGAATAAGAAAAAGACACAGGGTTCTCTGACAGCATCATATTTTCTTTATTTACGTCTCTGAAAGTATTCCAGAGACTGGAGTAGAGGCAAAGAGTCAAGCGCCCTGATGGATGAGCAAGCAGTCCCCGAAAATAGAGGTTGATATTGTTGTTTAAAAGGACAGCTTACACTTTTAACAGGAGGCTTTCATTTTACCTGCTTCTTTGCCACCACTCAATGAAATCAGTTTCTCATTGGTGACCATTGAGTGGAGCACTATCACACCTGTAACTCTGTGTGTCTGCCTCTCTAAGAAATGGCTAGGAATTTTCTGAGATTGCAGCATGTAAAGTCAGCTCTGCTGTGATGCTATAAAGATAAAGATGGGTCAAGTGCCTTCTGGATTTTAATACGGACCACATAAGATACCAGGGGCACAATGAGGGAAAAGGACTAGAAGCAGATGGTTGGGAGTTAAAGGGAAGTCAGATGTGATGTGCTAAAAGGCATATCTGCTTTGGGTTCCATCATTTCCTGGCTGTATAATTCTGTGCAAATTACTGAACCTCTCTACTGAACCTACTGAAAATCGAGATGCAGGAAATATTTAGAAGAGCTCAGCCCGCAGACCATGAGTAGAACAGGGAAAGCTTTCAGGGCTGAGAAAATCAAGAAGCATCACATGCCAGGCAGACACTTCTGCAGGTAGAACCAACCCCTCACCAACAAGGAAGCAAGTTCTTTAGACTCCAGAGCTCCTCTTCCAGGTCACCACAGAAGCAGCCAATGATCGGCCCACATGAAAGTTTTGTTGCTTTGTTTTATTTCTAACCTCATGACATAAATCAAATTTGGAGAACTCACATTTTTCATGAATGTTTTTCAGAACAACACTGCCCTCCACTCACCCACCTCTTCTCATTTGTTTGTATCCTTCCTCCCTTCCTATAATATCACTTTTAAAAAAATCCCACATCTTTTGTTTTCCACCAATTCAACTTACCCTATTTCTTTTGCTCTTATTTTGTATTTTCTGTAACTATGCTATTCATAAGTTAAAAAAAAACCTCTTCATTTTAAATGATAAGATCTACGAAAGCTTTTAGTTTTCACTCCTCCCTTGCTCCTCCTTCAGTCCTTTAACATCTAAATATGGCTCCTTGCAACCAGAGGCTACTGGCTTGAGGCTATGGCTGCTTCAGGCTCCATCCAGACTGAGGGGATCAATATGGCAGCAAACCCATGACCCATTTGTAGCACACCACTGGCCTCTGCACAGGGATTGAAATCCCGGGGTAGCAGAACTCGTTTGGGCACACTCTCTTTATTCTATGGGCCTACCTTGAGGCAGGACTCAGCTTAATACAATCCACAGCTATATCCAAATTCCTCCTGCACTCATGAGAATTGAATATTTTACTGAGGATACCTGGATGAGGATTACATGGCACAACAGAAAACCAAATTCTACATTTGCTTTACCTTTCCAGCTACCAGCTATCTTTCTTTCATTTATTTTCACTCATAAGCTATCAAATTCTCTCTTTGGTCTTGAACAATTAATTTCTCATCCAAGCTTGTATACTCCACTTAGCAAAACAGAATTATTGTCTTATAGATGAATAGCTACCAGGCATCTTGAATGATGTGGTCCAGTACATGACATCTACAAAGAAAATTTTTCACTTCCTTCTGTTCTTGCTGTCATGTTCTTAGTTTGACTGGATTGTGACTCCAACTCTGGCAGTTTACATTGGTCTTGGTCCAATCAAGAGGCAGAAACCACAAAATGGTTTAAATAAGGGAATTATAATACAAATAATTATTGAATTATAATGAAAGAATAACTGTAAGGTATAAGAAAACCTTATGGTGTACACTAGGGTTGAGGGAGAGTATACAAGAAAGATAAACTTGGAAAAGAGGCTCAACTCTTAAGGCTGGTGTTCAGATTCTGTCAGAGAAGTCGTAGTTGTAGCCCACTGGATGGAGGGGAATTTTGCTGGTTTGCCTGGGCCAGATCTGGTCTGCAGTCACTGGGCAAGCAGGAAGCAACTCTTCAGAAATGTGTGGAGCACGGGAGAGCTGTGGCCAGTGGCCAAGCATGCGGTGTGCAGGGAGCGTTAGGGCACCAGCACAGGATGCTGTCAGTGTTGCGAGGCTCGGGGAGGGTGATCACCAGGCCCAGACAGGGCTGCAAGGTCTTTTTGAAACTATGTATTTTGGGCACATGGCTGGAGCCAAGCAATACCTGATGCCCTCCCACCAACCCTGCTGACTGACCACGCGATTATAGGAAACAGCAGAACACCTCCTTCCTTCTGGAAAATCAGTGTAGCACCCTCTATAGGAAAAGCTTAACATTGTGTTCACTGTAAAAGAGAAGTGTGGATGAATATTTATCTCTTATTGCAGAGCATGTATTGGGTGGGTAGAGGGGTGTGGAGATTTAAAGCTGAGAGGCAATATATTAATAATTGGCATATGGGATTTCCTTGTTTCTGCTCATAATAAGTGCTCAATAAATGTTGGCTTGATCCTTTGTCCCAAGCTTGCTGGATGAGTTCGAGGTATTTGACTTAGAAAGAGCACTGGTTTGAAAGCCAGAAAACATGGTGTTCTAATCTCTCCTATAGCATTAATTTTGTAACTTTGAATGAGTCACTTACCTTCCTTAGGCCTTAGTTTCCTCATCTGTAAAACAAAAGGAACAAACTAGGTAGGTAGCTTCCAACGTTCATCTCTAAGATATAAAAATATCACAGTACGTTGTAATTTAAATAGCACAGTTCCTTTAGTGTTGCTGTGATATGATGTTATGTTAATTGTCTAGTTGAATCTTGCAATGGATGAGGATCCTGATTTATTTCCTTTAACCTTTATTAAACATTCCAAGGAGTCCTCTTCACACACAACACCATTAGGGTAGTTGTAATTGTGTTTTTTGCCACTTGGCATAGAAATTTTACTCTTCCTTTTTATTCCTTTTCACATGATTCATGCAGAACACTATAAAGATACAATACATTTTTCTTGTCACTATCACTCAACAATTGGCTTACTTTCTAGGAAGAGAGATTTAATAAATAGCAAAAACTATTTAGAAGGCTTTCTTTCTCAACACTTTCATAAGAAAATAGCAAGTTAGTTAAATTCTCCTCCCTCTAGATGTAATCAAATATTCTTTATGGATTCCCATCCATTTTTTTTATTAAAAAGATATCAAAGAGGTAATCAGATTTTCTGCTATCTTATAAAGACAACTAGCAATAAATTATTCATTTCAAAGTGGGAAAACCACATGGAGGAATACATTTTTGATTCAAGAGAGGAATAAATTTGGAATTTGGTGAAAGAATTTAACTTCTAAATGTTTTAAGTTATAGTGCAAAGTACCCTAATGGTTCAAATTAGATATTTCTGCTGATAATCAGCGATCTCCCATTTATATGAGCAGATCAATATTCCTATAGATGAAAACACATTTTTTTGCCAGTTAATGTTTTCTTCATCTGACTCTTATGTGAAATTGGATGATTTCCAAATTTCCAATTAAATAATGTCTTGCCAGATAACTTAAGAATATTAACGCCTTTGCTATGAGGCATACTTAAAAATTGCAGGATCAAGTCTTTAGTGACCCTTGGTAAATATTATATGCATATACATAACATATTGATGTCATTTATTTTTAAATATTAGCTGCAAGGTAGACAATATACAATTGCTCTTAGTTAAAGAGAAGTACAAAAGAGCCATCACTAATTTAGATGAAGTGAATGGAAAAGGTCTATGTAAACTGAACAAATTTGAAAGAAAAAAAGATATAACTGAATTCAGTTTAATATTTTCAAGTGCTTGCCTTCACATCTTCCTAGAAGACTCACTTTAAGGATTAGATAAGTTTATGAAACCACTAGCCTAAGTGTATTATGGTTGTATATATAGTTATAATATATCAGCTATTATATCCATTTTGTTGTCTATATGTATAATAAAGTGATGAACAGTGAGGTCTGTTAGAACTATGTTTCAATTTTGACTAGGACTGTATGCCCATCAAATCAGTGCACAGTTCTCAGCAACTCAGGACCATCTCAATATTGGTCAGTCAATTTTACTTCGTGTTGGAGTCATTTTTCCTTATAGACGAGTCCTGCTCATCATCAAGAGGCTCATGGAAGAAAACGAGAATGAGTCAGTACATTCACTATGGCGGGAGATATTATTTTGATACTATATCAGTACTTTCCTTATCTCCTATTAAAGAACTTCATATAGGTATTTATATGTAATGAGGCTATAGTGTTTGCTTCACTACTTTTTGCAAAATAATTTTATAAAGTTTTTGAACACTTTTTATTTCTCAAACTAAGAAGCATTCTCTCATATATGTTATTAATACCATTGATTTTCTTCATAATCCCTTTCTCCTCATAGGCACACAAATTTAAAAAAACAACCACCATGTGAGTTACAATCAATTTCAAGTTGAAAAGTCAAGTTTGATGCATGTTGATTATGTATGGTAGTTAAACTCTGATGGAAGATAATTTGTAACATTAGGAGGCTGTTAGATCTATCTTTAGGCACCAGAGTTGCTTCCTGGTGTGACTCATTCTTTTTTTCCTTATTGCTATACTGCCAATACACTCTGAAGCTCCTCATAAAAGTATCCCCAACACAATTTGAAGAGTTTTGAAAGATGTGTTTACTCCTCTACAAGAACTCTATCTGGTTCAATGAAGAGTATTTATGTTTAAACTGAAAATAGCCTGTACACATTTTTTTAAAGTGTAGATATAAAAACTACCCCTCTATTTCTACCTGCAGTGTAAAAGAGATAGTAAAAAGAAAGCATATATAAAATAGGAATTTGAAGTATTTTTTTATAGCAATCATTTTGGAAGAGCTGCTATTGATCTTTTGTGCAATAATTACATATAAAATTCACCTTGAAACACATTCAGCAGAAATACAAGCCCAATGTACCTGTTTTTTGCTGGGTCATGTGACCCAGCTATAGGCATAACCTTAAAAATGAAGGGTGTGTGTATATGTGTGTGCGCATGTGTGTGTGTGTGCATATGCACGCTGTCTGTGTTGTGGGAGAGAGGAAAGAAGAGTTAGGAGGATTAGCCCTCCTCTATCTCCATATGCTGGTAAATCTGGCTTCCTTGAAGAAAAATAATTGACTCTTTTTTTGTTTTGTCCCACGTTATCTCTTCATTTACATATTTCTAACCAGTGAATCCTCCCTTACTTCATCCCCTACTCTGAATCTCCTGATGCCATAGGTGAGGTTTGGCTAGGGCATCCAGAAGGACACCCTTTACAAAATTATTGCTTGCTTCAAGGTTGCAACATTTTTTTTTTCACTTCGGGGCTCATTGTGTACCCATTACTTAATTAATGGTGAAATGCAGCATGGGTCTATTTAGATGTGTTTTGGCTTGATACCAGGTTGTGTAGATTAGGAGTTCTGGAGGATCCAGTTAAGAAGTAGATAGAGATATAGGAATCAGGTAGAAATTAAAATGCAGGATCCATTTTGTTGTCTTTGTAGGAGCCTTCTTTTTACCTATATGTAAAGGTAGACCTTGGGACTCTCATGTAGGGAAAGTTGAAAGTGTATGGTAGATGCTTCTTTGTCCAGGTAATTTAAGTATCGTAGCTGCTCATAACCTTTCAGGTTAAAATAGACAAGAGTCAGAGGGCCAAGAGAAAAGCCTACCAGAGAGGAGTTGATTGGAGACTTGTGAGCAGGCTTGCTTAAAAGAGAGCAACAATCAGCACCCAGATGACAGGCCATGCAGGTTCAGTGGCCTTCCCTGAACATCTCCAACTGCGGAGGTCATCCCTCTTCCCATGTGGGGCAAGTGATGGGGAGAGGAACCAATGACTGGCAGAAATGTCCTCTCTAATACTTAGGGTAAAACTCATGGTAGAAGTTTCTGTTTCATAAGCCAAAATAGAAACAAAGAGGAAGAAAGAGAATGGCCCCTCATACTGTCTGGGGTAGAGGATTTCGAACATGGCCAACCATTAGAATTATTAGGAGTCATAAAAAATTACAAATTCTTGGGTCTCACGAGAATCAGGTTCAGATGTTCCAAGGTAGCACCTGGTAGTCTATAATTTTGAAATCTGACCAGAAAGTTCTGATGAATAGTCAGGTCCTGCACAACTGACTTAAACCCTGAGCTCTCCCTCTGTCTTCCTAAAGTTTTTCCCAGGGCTTCACATGGCAGAAATACATTCTGTTTTCTGGGAGGAAACAGTCTAACCCACCTGAGTAAAATACCCAGTACAAGAAGTTAAAACCATAGAAAATGATTAGTCACTGATTTAGATTATCTTTAAAATTGCCCAACAAACTGTAAATGTTTACAAATGTCCAAACCAACCATGGATGCATTATTACCCATATTGTCCTATCCAGAAGAAAAGAACTTACATTATTATATGACGGTCATGTCACACAACCAGGAGAAGCACTGGTGCTATGAGACAAGATGTACACCACTGTTATAGCTGTGACTGCTCAGGCTTGCTGATGTCAGTGATGGTGTTCCAGAAATTGTTTTGTGTTTCATTCATTCTTCTTTGTGGCACTGAATCATGCTTTCAGATACCAGCTGTCTTTTCCACTGGGAAAGAATTAGACATTTCCATTATGATTTTCCTGTTTTTTTTAATTATTATTATTATTATTATTATTATTTTTAGGAAAAGTGTTGTTTAGTTTCTGATTTAAGTTGAAATGGTAACACATTGAGATGTTTGTTTCTATTGGGCTGAGAATAAGCTGTCAAGGGAGAACATAGAATGTTGCAAAGGGCAGTGTAGTTGAGTGTTTAAGGGCCCAGATTCTTAAACTGATGGCGGACTGCCTGGGTTCAGTCCTGTGCCATTGATCTACTGCCAGCTTGGGTCATTTGCCCAGTAAAATGCTCCACATTTCTAGATTTAACTGATTAAATTTTTATGACATTGCTCAGCTTGTCCCCAGACCCCTTCATTTTTCCATAAATTGGTGATTAAATCTAAAAGTTTAATTTTTTAAGAAAGAATACTTCATACTACTACATTCTTAAAATTCAAACATAGTATTGGTGCTTATGTTAAACTACTACTCTATTATAACAAGCTTGTATCTAGCTTATGACAGGCTCAGGTATACCAACTAATTTAGGGGACAGTCTTGTGACAAAAGAAGGAATTCTCCTTATAAGATGACATTTATTTGGAAACCTCAGTTGTCACTCAAAGAAAGATTTTCTTTCATGAAATCTCTTTACAATTTATTTAAATGTTTACGCTAGGTGTGGAAATAAGTCAGAAGAAACGTTTACCTGCAATAAAGACAAGGAAACTCCGTAACACAGTTGAAAAAAAAAGTATTTTGGAGACAGGAACAACTAGCTTTGGCCAAACTTAAACTACATTTTAGGTAAGCTTTGGCAAATTTTTACTGAATATAGGTTTCTCATGTACAAAAATGGGGAAAAAACTTTCTAGGGTGGTTTTTAGGAAAATAAAAAATTTAAGATAACTAAAATAGTACATATAAAACATCTACTGCAGAGATATGCCTTCAAAACTGTTAGTTTTCTTTCCTTCTTTACAAATCGTTCCTGAACAACTACTTTACACCTGGCTATCTGTCAGGTGTTATGCTAGAGGTTAAAAGAAGTATTAGATAGCATAGTGCTGGCACAAAATAGATTCTCTATAAATATATTTTAAATTTGAATTGGAGACATAACTTTGCCCCAAAGGTGTGTCATCGCAGTGAGGACACCGCCCTCCCCCTCCCACACACAATGTGAAGGCTGGAGGAGCTCTTTGGTCAGAGTCACCAATGTGAGTGAAGCTAACACAATGGGGAAGTTCTCATGAAGTGGGTGAAACTAGAAAAATGTGGGCGCAACTGTATAAACCGGGTGGATTGTCAAGTTTACACTAGAGCTGAGGAATATAGTAGGTAAAGGAGCAGAGAAATGTAAGCAAGAGCATTTATCTCATAAGTAGACATGTGTGCCCAATTAAAAGAAAGATTTATGAAATGGTGCAGCAAAATATACTCTACTTTGAGATTGTGGTAAGATCGAGGAAAACCTCAAATGCCACATTAAGCAATTTCGATTTTTATCCTAGACCACAGGAAAAATACGAAAGCTTGAATATGTTTTGGTGAAGTAGATATGTAGAAAAATTAATTTAGAGCAAAACAGATTGGGAGAAAACCCTAACGAACTGCGAAATATCAGTTAGATGATTATTGTTAAAATTCTGTCATCAAGCGAAAGGATCTTAGATGACTTCTTGTTCAAATGGGTTTATATCATGAAAGTAGTAGTACCAGATCATATAAACATGACTGAGTAAGTAATATTTGAAGCATGTGTTTGGGGTGCTCAAAATTTTTTTCCCTGGTGCCTAGAGCCAAGGTGACTTAATGTACTAAGGATGAGCAGAACACTGGAATTCTCTGGATGTCAGGAGGACCTCTAATCCTTTCAGTTCAATTGGTGCAGGGTATCTGGAAGAGAATGGGCTTTGGTGTCAAGCAGTTAATGCTTTCTCACTGGTAGGATGGGAGTAGTCACGTAGGCAAAGCTCCATCCCTGGTACATAGTAAGTGCTTCATTGATGCCAGTTAGTTTGTTCCCTTTGTGGCCATGTGCAATAACTGAATGAAGGGTCAGGTTTAGAGTATTTTCACAGTGGTGGCCGGATCCGTTCTCCTGATGGCCCTTAGTCCCTTATTTGTTCCCTGTGGGTCATAGCTATTTCATTTAAAAAACAATTTTTTTAATTTTTATTTTTTAGGCGAGGCCACCCTAGGTGGTCTCCCATCCAAGTACTAACCAGGCCTGACCCTGTTTAGCTTTCAAGATCAGATGGGATCAGGCTTGTTCAAGGTAGCATGGCCATAGATACTATTTCATTTTTAACCTGAAAAAGTGCAAAAAAGGACAGACTGCCCAATAGGGGTAGAGCTATGAGAAAGAAAAGGCTGGTTTTCCTCTTAGGCTCCTCTCTCTGAATGCATTACCTGGTGATCCATCCTTAGTCACATTAGCTATAGCATGGCTCTTACTGTGGCTAGGGGAAAGGGTAATATACCACATAAGGTACATCTTCGCTTCCATAAGACCTTTAACCCTTGCGTATAATCACTATTCCTCAATACTGCCTTGTGAGTTAAGCTCAGGCTTAATTTTCCAGATGAGGTCGAGAGATTAAGCATCTTTATCATTATCACCTGGGGATATAGGACAATTTGGTCCACTAATCTGTAAACTCAGGCATTTCTCAGGAACAGAACATTTTGATGTAAATTGATATTGTGAAATATAAATTTCAGCACCAAATATGGCAGTCCTCACTGTTACCTTCTTGTTGAAATTTAAATTTACTGTAATTAGATAGACAATTTTTAGCCAAGGAAGAGCAAAATTTCTCAAGATTTTAGATATGCACGTAGAAACCACATATTGCTGACCACAGAAAGAGTGTGGCTTTGCAAACATGCTTCTTGTCACCAATATTGTCGAGACAATTTAATGAGAACAAATGTCAGCCAGATGCATCATAATGCTTCTGATAAATTTTTATGGTCTTCAGTGACTGAATGTGTGAGTAATCAGTGTTTGTGTTTTTACAGGTTTTACCCAGAAATAATACCTCTCTATTTTTCCCGAACATTCCAGAATTGACCTTAGTTAAAGAAAGTAAAACTGGAGAAGGCTAGAGAGAGATACAGGCGCTGCTTCTCTCTGAATGCTGACAGAATTCAATGCTGGCTTTGCACACAAGGTGGCAGACTTGCTCTTGGTAAGATTTGATAATCTAATTCGGAGAGCGACTTTGTCCAGACAGGGACGATGTGCTCTCTTAATTGAATAGTCACCCCCTCACACACAAAGGCCACACAGGATGTTCCCATGGAATAAGACATCTATTTTGCAGACATGTTTTTAAGTAATTGATGGCTTAGTCAGGGATGCTTTTTTGAGGCCTTTCAATTCATTTCAGTAATGGAGTGAAGTCAGTAGGACCTCAATCTATCATTCATTGACGGTATTAGGAGAAAAATGAAATCTGATTTAAAATTTGGACATCATGTTTTGTACTAAAAGTTTTTTGGCTAAGAATCTCGGGTCCTAGAAGAGGCTAACAGAACAAACTATGAGATATATTTTCTCGTGACAGTGGAGAAATACTTCATTGTACATCACAGAACTTCAGGTTCAGGTTGGTCCACAGTAATCATCTTATGACTAGAATCACTTGGAGAGGGAGTCACCCTTGGCTATGGTTAAAACTCACCTGGGTGTTTTTAAAAATTATACATGCCGGGACATTAGAGATGTTGGAGTTGGGGAACAGGCCAGGGTGTCTTTCATTTAAAAATCTGCACAAGTGATTCTGGAGTGAAAACTCCACCCTTGGAGTAACATTTGTTATTTCTTAAGCATAAAGTAAATATATTTTCAGGATCACCTTACCAGGGTTAACAGCCCACAACTATGGTTTCAGGAGCACAGAAAGGACTCTGGGGCCCCAAATCCATTATTCTCTTCAGCCTAGTACGAAGTTTGAGAGTTTTTTCTATGGTTCCTTGTTTGTATCTCCTAGGTTAAAGTGCAATGAATATGGGGTGTCATTCATTAACAGTCTTTAGCTTTGTAGTTCTGAGTTGTTTACAATAAATAAAGCAGTAGGCATAATATACTAGGTAGATCAGAGTTGAAAAAGGTTTAGGATTCTGGCATCCTTTTGGGAAGGGCAGGCCTGACTATGGGAATGCATAGAAATTCACTGGTTACCAATTAGCAGATTTCAAGCTTCACCTAAACTTTGTATGTTTTCCAATGTTGTGGTGTGCTGCCCAGGCCCACTGCTTAGTTGGTGGGGGGTGAGGGTGAAAGAGGGGTGGTCCTGTGCAATAGTATGATTCTTCCTTGGAAAGAATCAGAGAAAGAGAATCTGGTGGTATCAGAGGCAATTTCTATTATGTGTGTGGTGTTGGAGGTGAGGTTAGGTTTCCTGGCCATGAGTGCAGGGCTTCTCTTTGTGGAGGACTTAGGGATAGAGTTACTGCTAAGGTTTTGTCTCTAAGACATTGTAATTGTAGTTTAAGAAGTAAAAAATTTGTCCATCGTTCAACTGCATAAGAGCACAATCTACTTGATCATTATTTTTCATCTAGGTTAATCAATTATTTAGTGTTTTATAAACACATCTTGAACAACTAGTCAATTTGAGTCAGTTGTATCTAAAACTAGCCAATTATGTGGGGAAAAAAAACAGATAAACCTTTTATTTGGCATGCACATAGCATTAATGTAAAGTACTAAAACATTCTGTTTGATTATAGCTTTTGCTTTTAGCATTGATATGGCATGATAGCCAGTCTAGGCTTTAAAATACCTATAAAGATGACCCTGTATTGTTTACTTTAAAATGGTTAATGTTATGTTATGTGAATTTCAGCTCAATAAAAAACACGCATAGTTCACAAAATAACTAAAAAGAGCAACATTTCCCACTTGGGGGAAAACTTCCTATCAATCAATTCTAAAATAGCCATCTATTCCATTCATTTTTATTGTAAATCACTAGAGCCTTTCTCTGTTATGGTCTTTATTACACTCCAGGAAAGCAAACATAGACCAGGATATAATATGAACTATGTGCTAGTGACATTTGCTATTCTCTGCTTGCCTATGTGGTTAATTGATTTCAGAAATACATGCTTTGGAAACTCATTTGCTTAGCCTTCCAGTATTTATGGTAATCTTGTTCCAGTTCCTAATTCATGGGCAGATTTCAGCCACAATAAAAAAAATTAGGATCTATCAGAGAAACCTTCAGCCAAGGAAGCTAAATAAACTCTTAGAGCAAGCAGCCCAAGCCTCTAAGTTTTGCATGTGGCATACAGGCAGTGGTCAGGGTTGGAGAGGTGAGTCCAAGGACCTCTGGTACCACAGATTCCAAAGTTCTGTGAAAACAGAAAGAAACATTTCCTAAACTCAATTTTACTTTACAACCAACATTTTTGGAGATGCAATTCTTTCTCAGGTGTGTGTGTGGGGGGAATCTCATAAATGTTCCTTTAGAATTTAGTTAACTATTTATAACTTTAGCTCAGAGATGAAACTGTTGGCAACTATAAATATTTCTGACATTATGCCTTGATGCTTCACCTCTTCAAAGTCACAGGCAACATGGTCCTGTGCTCACCATTCTCTTTGGGCAGAGCAGGTCACAAAGCTTAGACTGCACCAGAGTGCAATGGGATGGTTTGCAAAGCTGGCTTCCGACTATCAGGCTGAACTCTAAACTTAAGTTAAAAATTCATAATAATCGGAAGCTCAATGGTTATAGATAAGATGAACCAGAGATCTGAAAGATCCTTCTCTTTACAAAAAATGAAAGTGATTTACTTTATTCATGGAGAAAACAAATTTCTCTCCTATTTTTGATTTTCAGTGACTAATCAGTTATAAATAAATTAGCTAATGTGGACATTTTCTATTTTCTCACGATTGATTGAATAAAAAGAGTTTTGCTTGGCTTTAGGCCTTCCCAGTCAGGCTCCTTTGCTTAATGAAAGGTGCTTGCAATGATTAACAGACTGAAATACCATGTTTGACAGAAAAGGTTGAGGTATTTGCATAGTGCCTCTATGGCTTTGCCTGATAAATGTGAACTGCTTTATCTGGTTTTCCAATAAACAATTTGCCCACATTGTAATGAAAATGATAATGGAGTGTCCTGAATGCTATGCAAATGCCCTGCTCATCATGAATTATCCAGGTAATTGCAACAGTTCTTTGCATTGTGTGAGCTGCAGTGATCAGGCCAACAGGTGCTTTGTAAAATGGAAATTTGTTAATATAATTATACCAGGAAGTAGGGAAAGCTGATGATAAATAATGAAAATCTCTCTCCCTTAAATACACATAAATCATAAAGCACATTATGGCCTAAGAATTAATTTGAGCTTAGCTTTGAAGTGAATCAGAAAGTTTCCTATGTTTTGCATTATTTTGTTAATTTCACCTAGTTGCAAGTTGATACTATCTATACCAAAATTGTCCTACAGTTGTGTTATATTTAGCTTTCTTGATATTGTCCCAGAAAGTTTCCATTTATAATCATCTTGCTTTTCTTATAGCAAAAAAAGTGCAATTATGCCTTATGAATATTTTTTTTATCAAAAGTGGAAAAGTAAAATCCAAACTTAGAAGGCCACAGCTTTTTTAGAAAAATCGAGAACATTGTGTGTGTGTGTGTGTGTGTGTGTGTGTGTCTGAAAAGTAGTCTATATGCAAATTTATCTTTGTTAAAAGGATAAACTTAAACCACCATCATGTAAAAAAACTTCCCTGTTTTTTCTTAAGGTTTTCTGTCTGACCCTTGTCAGTCACTTTGGTTTGAGAACACTATTTTAAACAGAAATGGGGTTTTCTCTTGATGGTTGGTCTTTTTTTCTCCTTCATGCTTTCTTCTATTTGTTTGTCTCTTTAGTAAAAAGTAATCATTCATAAAAAATGTCTTGATTTGTTATTGTTTTTCTTCCTTTGCCTAGGTCATATGTAAGTTGTCCAAAGTCTGGAAGCACTGCTTTAGAGTATTGGGTCTCAGTCTTGGCTGAATATTGGTGTCCTCTGGGAAACTTGAAGGAAACAACACCAACAACAAAACACATCATGTATGGATCTCATCTCTACAGATTTTAGTTTAATTAATATTTAAAAAGCTCACCAGGAGGTTGTGTGAATGAAGTTGAGAGCCACTGTCTTTGGCCATGCTTGTTTCATTCTGATAATGCTGTTTAATTTCTCTCTCTGCAATAATTCATTATTTAAAAATTTTTCTTTTTGGTGAAGATAATCTGTGATTCTTTTTTTATAGTTATAGGACAAATAAAACCATTATTTTTGTTTCATGATACACATAAATAGAAGTTTGGCCGACCTATTATGCTTCTGTTAGATAGAAACACTTTCTCCTCTTGGAAGTGGTTCTTTGATATTTAAAAAAAATCATTTCTGGTATTTCATGGAATTATGTCATAATTAGAACCTAATTTCTAGCAAAGTGTTGCTGAAGACTTGAGGGAATTTAGAAGGGGAAAGAGCACTTTTCTAATTAGAGAGAAATGTGGCTTACTTAGCAGTTTGTGAGAAATATTATGGGGTAAGAGAGTGAGAGATGAGACTTGTATTTGACCCAAACCTTGGATAACTATTTCAGTTTAATTATTCAAAGTCCCCAAAGGGAATATGTATTAACAGAATAAAATGGTGAAGCCAAGGAGAATTCATTATTATGCTCTGGCCCTAAAACTTTCTGTAGAACTTTAATGGTCGATATAGAGCCATACAGAAAACTTAAGTTTTTTTCCATCGTAAGGGCAGTTCTGAGGTTTAGTACTAAAACAGTTTCTACTTGTGGGCTTCTTTACTAGTTGCCCATTGGAATGATCTGAAATTAAAAAACAATACTGTTGCTTGGGTGTTTTCCCTTGCTGCCAGAGATATGGACTAAACTGGTATAATATGCAGCTTTGCAACAGAATTTAAAAAGCCCAACAAGGTAGATTTTAATATGTAGTAAAGGATGAAATGACTAGTATATTGTTTTTTTCGCATTAAGTGCACCCTGAGTCTCAGATCTCTGTGTTTCAATGGCAAGAGCCAGAGCAGTAGCAGTAAACAAAAAGAACAAGGAGTTCTAGAAGCCCTCAGGAAGGAGTCATCTTCAGACTCACTGTTCCTCATCAGTTGGGATGAAGAAGGTCTTCAAAAGGAACAGAGACGAAGAGATTATTTTTCCGAGGACAGAGTAGACCCTGTTCCCCTCTTCCTCTCTAGCTTCAAGGAATCAAGGGAATGCAAAGAAAGAACATACAGTTATGCACGTGATCTTTAATTCCCTTGAAAATGTGCATTCAAGGACAGAGGTCAATCTGGAAGCAAACTTTTCATCCTTAAGAGTAGAATGAGATGCGAAGGTCAGGAAAAGATCCGTCTTGATCCCACTTTCGGAAGCCCGCTTGCTCGGTTCCTGCCTTCACACCTGGAGCTGTGATACCAGCGGTTCCGTTTCTCACGGCTTTTATGAACGTCTCCGAAGTTGTCCCAGATGCCTTTCTGAGCACACCTCTAGCACCACACTGTACATCACCTGAAAAGTCATTTACTTTTTATTTTTGACTTGGATTTTGTTGAAATATGTTTTCTTTGATCCTTGCCCAAATTATAAACTATGGAGTGGTATGGCCTGGGTTTAGTATCCTAGGGTCACTAATTACTACCTAGGTTGACTTTAGTCAAATGCTTACTCCTTCTGAACCTTGGTTTCATCATCTTTAAAGTAATGAGACCTACTCCATAAGGTTATGGTGAATAAATAATAAATAAAAATATAAACATAGTAATTGAATAAATTTAAAAAATAAAATAATCTACGTTCTAGCACTCGGAACAGTCTCAGCATATAGTGAGAGCTTAGTGCTAAATGTTTCTTCTCATTCCTTCTTTACCCTTCCAACCCAGCTCACCAGATAGTGTTTTACTATTTGCCCCAGAGCAAAGTTTAGAGAAAGATAATAATAATAGTAATAATAATAATATCTAACATTTATTGAGCAATTATTATGTGCTAGGCACTTTTCGGGCATTATTTAACTAAATTCTCACATTAACATGCTGTGATGGTTAGTGTCATTGTATATCTATCTCATTTTCTGGGGAAGAAACCTGAGCTAAGAGAGGTTAAATAATCTGCCAAAACAAAATGTGAATAAATTATGGATATAGAATTTTAACCCAGGCTCATCTATTGCTATAACATAATAAATCTGAGCAATGAAAATTGAACAATAAGAATTTCCTTTGTAAGTCAATTTTTTGTTTCATCAGAGAAATTAGATCTCTTTTCTTCTTGTTGCCATAGAAAGATTACAGTCCCTAAATCACTGTAAAAACAGCAAAATTTCCCCATTTTTTTCTTGGTTGACTCATTCTCTGTCAGTGGTGGCTTATTTGGAATCTGTGTTTCTTCTACAGCAGCTGCTTTCCTCTGGAATTGCTCCTTTAGCACTTCCAAATATAAAAAAAATTGGGATTAAGGTGATTTCAACTTCTATGTGTGTTTATGGTTCCAAAGTCCCAGCAATACAGAACACATAAAACTGTAGCAACAAATATTTCTCCTTTAGCAACTCGTAATTGGAGCAGCAATTACTCATATGGCAACATGTCCTTTGGCAAAGTATTAGTTGGAATTTAACATATATTGTATTCTAGATCTACGTTGTTGATCAGGATCATAGACTAAGACGGAGATTTTATCTGGGAAAACTTGACTGATGAATGAACAGAGGAGGGGAAAAGACAAAGATTTCTTGGCTCCAGCTTTGCCAGGGCATAATCAATCTATGCCAGTTTCCCAGAGTGGGGAACCTGTGAACTTACAACTCACTTGGAAGGACTCTCCCATCAGGAAGTTAGTTGTGACACAACTCTTGTAGTCTGGAGGGAAATTACAAATTGTCTTTTCTCCACAGGTGGCATTTAAAGCTTCTGTCCTTTTACTCCTGCATATAGCTCCTGCTCTAGTGGCATTGCCCATCCTCAGGTCTTTCCTGAAATCTTTTTTTGGTGTTTATTTAGTTTGTTTAAAACTCCTAAGTTTTCTTTCCATCTCCTTTGACCTCTTACTTCCTTGGGTTCCATTGCTGAATTAGTGTATAAGTCAGATCAGGCTGCCACAACAAGATACCACAGACTGGGTGTCTTTAACAACAGATATTTATTTTTTCACAGTTCTGGAGGATAGAAGTCCTAGATCAGGGTGCTGGCTGATTTGGTTTCTGGTGAGTGCTCTCTTCATGGCTTGCAGATAGCTGTTTTCTTGCTATGTCCTCACATGGTCTCTCCTCTGGAGTCAGATGGTGGAAAGGGAGGGAGGAAAAGAAAGAGAGGGAGGAAGGGAGGGTAGGGGAGGGGGATGTGGGGAAGAATGGAGGACAGGGAATGGGGAGGTCAGAGGAAAAGGAGGGAGGAAGGGAGGGACAGAGGGAGGAAGGGAGTGAGAGTGAGAAAGAGAGAGAAAGAAAGAGAGAGAGAGAGAGACAGAGACAGAGACAGCGAGAGAAGAATAGATCTCTAGGATCTCTCCTTCTTCTTATAAGGACACCAGTCTTATCAGATCAGGGACCACCCTATGGCCTCACTTAAACTTAATTACCTTCTTAAAGGCCCAGTATCCAGATATAGCCACATGGGAGTTTAGAGCTTCAATATATGAATTAGGTAAGGGGACACAATTCAGTTCCTAACAGTGTAGTTATCTCTAAGAAGAATTCGTGATCTCTGTAGTTTTTCTGTTTTTTTTGTTTGTTTGTTTGTCATTTCTTTTTTTGTTTTGTTTTTGGTTTAGCATATAGCTAAGGATTTCTGGGCTTTGCATTGTTATTATGCCATACCTCTTCATCTGGAATTACTTGGGTCTGTGAGAATTTTATTATGAAGGAGAAAATCTCTTAACATAGTCCTACCAATTTACTTTCTTCTATTTTCTCAATTTTAAGCACTATTCTTGCTTTTGCCTTGGGTTTCTTTTTATGTATGACTCTGTTCCTTGTTCAAAACTAGATGCTTTAGGTCACCCTTGATTTCCTCTCAGCCCAAAGTAAAGTGGAAGATTTAGTCAGATCTTCTTTGAGCCAACTCCACCTCTGATCTCTTTAGCCTCTAGGAATAAAGTACATTTAAAGAGAGACCATGATCATGTACACTTGAACTTCAATCTCTTTGAAAGCACTTTTGGAACTATACTATAGTTGACCAAACTATAACAATATTCCTTAGCTTTGGGGATGAAGTAAGAGATAGTGAAGGGACTATATTATAAAGGAGCCACGAACTTTTCCCAGTTAAACTTCAGTGTACAACATAGAGCTTGCGCCCATCTGTCACTGGAAATTTGGGGTTCATGGGAAAGCTCAGTTAGGCTCCAGTGCTGGGACTCTTTCACCCTTTCAGACCTTACCCTGTCTATCTCTTCATTTGGCTGTTCATCTGTGTCCTTTATCATATCTTTTATTAAATAATAAACTGGTAACTGTGTTTCACTGAATTCTGTGAGCTATTCTAGCACATACTTGAATCTAAGGGGGAGGAACTCATGCAAATCCCTGCATTGTAGCCAACTTTGACAGAAGTTGTGACTAACCAGGGTCCTGCTAGTTGTGATTGGCAAGGTGCCAGTCTTGTGAGACTGAGCCCTAATCTGTATTATCTAATGCTCTCTCTCGGTTGATAGTGTCAGAGTTGAGTTAAATTGTGGGACAGCCAGCTGTTGTCACAGAGAATTGCTTGATGTGGGAACCCTCCACCCCCCAAAATATGATGTCAGAAGTGTTGTAAGAGTGGTAGTAGTGTGAGTAAAGGAGAAACACAGGAGTGTTTTTCATGATACACCTCCTCCCCAAGATCAGCCCTCTTTATTCCCAGAACTGCTGCTCCAGAGGTTAAAACCACACTATCTCCAGTGCTCTCTACTTTTACATGGCTCCTCAAGGCTCTCCATTCTTCCATTATTGCACTCACTCCAGAGTATTGAACTCTGCTATTCTCTCTCTCTCTTTCCCTTTCTGGTGAAATGTGTCTTCTTGTCTCAGGCCTTTGTTATTTAAAGAGACACACTAATTTATACCAAAGCAGTAACACAGTGCTTTCTGGCTCTGGCTACAAACATTAGAAACACCTGGGTAGCTTTTCCAACTTATCCACACTGAGCACCATCCCTACCAATAAAATCAAAATCTGTGGGTGTGGAAGCCAGGATGCCAAAAACTAGAAGCCTTTCAGGTGATTCTCATATGTAGTCAGGACTGAGAATCTCTATGGTAACAGCTCAGGAGAACACACATAACACAACTGAATCTGAATTGAGGTTCCTAAGTCTTACTCCAAAGGAGGGACTTTGGGTGGAACTTTCAGTCTTTGGGAGAAACATTTATAGGTAGAGGGAACAGGTTGTGGTGGAGAAGAGGCTTCCTTAATCCACACCAGTCAGGGCTTGGTCAAGGGAGAGTGTGATGGGGGAGCTGGTGCTGGCTGTTGGGTCCTCTTTCTCCTCCATAATGAGATGAAGAAGAGCACAGGGGTCCAGCAACTGGCCCAAGTAAGAAACAAAATTTGCTGTGTTAAGGACACATTTTCTAGAGCCATGTCTTGTAGCATAGACAGCAGTGTTATGTTGTATATATTGTACTTTCTTGTCTTCTCTGAATATGTCTATGTAGATGTGTCCTTGTAAAAATAGATTCTGTTTGCTTCTGACCCTTAGCTGTAGCTAGGGAGAATTTCAGAGAAGTTCGACTTCCTAAGTAACCATCAATGAAATATGTCTCTGTTGGGGTCTGGCTGACTATGGTGAAAAACCACTATCTATCAAGTGAAGACATATACATAATGATTAGTGAAAAGAGAATCACCACTCATGTCTCCTATGGGGTATTGTTCTTGCTTCTGCTATGCTGTAATTATTTGTTTTGATGCTTTTGCCCAACTTAGGCCATGTGCCCTATTTCTAAAAGGTCTCTACTTATTTGTCATCTCTTCTACCACGATGTAAGCTTCATAAAGGTAGGAACATATTTGTCTTACTCCCCATTGTACCCCCAGCACTGAGCATAATGCCAGCACATGGTAGGCACTCTCGTAGTCCAGAAGTGAATGATCAAGGCATTGGCTCTCCCATTGGTTTTCTTAATAACTTCTAAAAATCAAGAAAATCAGTTGCAGAAGTAAAATTGCCTAACCATCCATTTTCTCTTATTCCTATTTAGATAAGATACTTATACTTGAGACATCTTTGTTTAATACTCTACAAGCTACTTCCTTTATCTCTAAGGATTTGCTATCACGTCTTATTTTAATTGCACATCTAAGAAGTCAAACTCCAACCTCCTCTTTCAAAAGTTTTGTGATCCTTCCATGTTTAATTTATGCTGATGTTTTGAAGGCTATCAGCCAAGAGCTGAAATCTAAAGTACGGGAATAAGACATTCCTGCAAAAGTAATTTTATACCTTATTCTCTATTCAGGTTTTTCAAAGTTATATTAATTTTTGGATGAGATGTTAAAAATAGGTTTATCTCTTCCCCTTTCCTCTCCTCTTCAATTCTGTGTATTTTTTTTTTCCAGTTTGAATCATTTTAACAGAGACCCATCCATGCATCAGAGTACTTAATGGCCTGCTCATCACTGATTGGATCTCTCACATTTTCTAAGATGGTGAGTTGTCATGCTATAAACCAAATCTCATGTGGAAAATTCCATGCAGTGTTCAGGATGTCTGCTTTCTTATCCTCTTGATTTCCTTGCATAGAGAACACGTATATCACATTTTATTTCTATGTCTTGCCAATAAAATTAGAGGGGCAAACTGTATCATTGAGGTTCTCTTCAAATTTACCAATTGTTTTAATCAAGTTACACTTTTGCTAATTGTATTAGTATCAATACATTTTCAAAGAAGAGTGCCAACAGCTTGTTAGTTATTCTCCTAAGAATTATTTGTATCACTTCTAATGAATAATAACAAGTGGTTCAGTGAGGTTGATGGGGTACAAACATTTTAGGGAGATAACCTGCACTCATAAATTGAGATGCCATTTATTAGTTCATCTTTATAAACAGCTTTATAATTCTATGAGCCTTGAGATGAAATCAGCAATTTCATTTACTATATGATGCTGTTTGTTGGGAGGTTGAATACAAAAGATCAATATCTAATAGGATTCTACCTTAGGGTGGGACCCCGACGGCTTATTTGGATGAGAATTTAATATAACTATGTATCTCTCTTCTAAATGACATTTATTAAATGGCAGTTAAAGCTACCTAACTGTGATCTAGGTCAGAGCTTTTAAAATTGGCATGAGATTGGAAACTTTTAACGAGTTTGCAAATATCTTCTCTGAAATTGGATTTAACCTATTTTCAGGATAGAAGTTATCTTGAAGAGCTAAAGTTATTCTCTTGGGTTTCCTGATTAAATTGCTCATTTCTGAGTTCTGGAAATGGATAGTGGTGATGGTTGCCCAACATCATGAATGTACTTAATGCCATGGAATTGTGCACTTAAAAATGGTTAAAATGCTAGATTTTATCATGATAAAAATAAGGGCTACAGCCACAGAAAATAACAGAGATTAACAAAACTAAAATTGGTAGACCTTTGGCAAGATCAGTTTTTTTATAAACTGGGAAAAGATACAAAGAAAGAAAGAAAACAAATCCTAGGATAAAAAGAGGAAATATCTGTAACTACAGTAGAGAACAATCTGCTTGTTAAAAAGCAGATTTGGAAATAATTGGAGGTAACCGAAGACCTACTAGTATTAACAACTATAAATGAATTGTTAATTGTAATGAATGTGTTATTGATGTAGTGTTATATGTATATTTTAAAAATCTCATTTTTAGTGATAAAAGCTAACATTTAAAGAGAAGATTTTTATGGTGGCTGGGATTTGCTTGAAAATAATCCAGGAAAAAAATGTGGTGGGAGGTATGTGGAACCATAGTGTCAGAGTGTTGATAATTGTGAAAGCTGGTGATGGGCACATGGAGTTATATTTTTCTTTTTTGCTTTTGTATTTCTTTGAAACATTCTAAAGTGAAATATAAACAAAATTAAAAAAAACCATTAGGAACAAATAAAAAAGTTACATGTTTCCGAGCTTTGAAAGTTCCTTCTCTCACCTTCCTGAAGACAAACACCGAGGGAGACAGGAAGAGATTTGTTCATATTCAGAATGTTAACATTCAATTTCATGCTTAAAACAATTGTTTCTTTGGGTGAAACTCCTTGAATAAAGCTTTCAAAGTGCATTTTAAGGGAAAATATATTTAGTTTTCACCAGACACTTTCATTTCTATGATAATTCTCTGGCTCTCTGCATCAACTGAACATGGAAAAGCTACTTGTATAAAAGGGACTGTTGAAAGTTAGTTGGTCAACAAAAAATTCTTTTTGTGAAAAACAGAATGAACACAACAATACTCTTGATTCCATAAAATGTTTGAAATGCCTTAGCGGGTGGCATTATCTTAAACATAATTAGAACAATAAATCAACTTAAACTCCTACACAAATCCTAAGTAGAAACATGCTTAGTGCTCGCACTCTGAGGAGGTAAGTTTTCATGAGCCCCAATGGTGAGCTGAATAATGCCCCCCCGAAGACATCTAGATTCTAATCCCTGAAACCTGTGACCATTACCTTATATAGCAAAAGGGATTTCATAAATGTGTTAAAAGTTTTTGAGATGGGAGATTATCCTGAATTATCTTGGTAGACCTGAAACATCCACAAATCTCTTTATTAGAAGAAGGCTGTGGGAGATTTTATAATAGAAGAAAAAGTGATGTGATAATGGAGCAGAGAGGGATTTGACACAGACAGAAGATGTGGTGGTGATGGGAACAGAGAGAGATTTGAAGATACTACTGTGTTGCCTTCAAAGTTGGAGGAAAAGGTCATGAACCAAGGAATGCAGCTCTAGAATCTGGAAAAGGAAACAGATTCTCCTGTAGAGCCTCTGGAGAGAATGAAACCTTACCAGCACGTTGAAACGGATTTTGGGCTTGTGGCCTCCGGAACTGTAAGAGAATAAACTGCATTGTTTTAAGCCACCAAATTTGTGGTAATGTATTCTGGCTGTCATAAGAATCTAATATATCACCCTAACTCTCTCTCTTATGAGAATGGTGGGGAAATTGGATGGAGAGCATGGCACTTGGGGTGTGTATCAGAAGCACATGAAGGTGAATATCACAATTTGGTTGATTTTTTTGCAGATACAGACTACAACTGAATGAGAGGTCTATTAAAGTGGTTTCCACCTTAACGACAGGGGCTGTTTACAGGTTCTATTTTGTTATTCTGCCTTATAATCTCTTCTCCAAGTACCCTGGTTCTGAAAGCAGGATATAGGGTTTAGAGGTACTAATGAGGACTTCTTAAAGTGCTAGAAGCAACATTGGAATAGGTATCAAACATCCTGGACTCTACCTGCCTACCAATAAGTAGCTTTGGAGAAGATTTTTAACTTTTCCTAACCTGTAAAATAGGTTAAAATCACAAACCCATACAGATATCATAGTGTCTTTGAAGGCTTAAATAAAATAGAAAGGTCTTTTTAAATGTAAAAGAAAAACCCTTCCTCCTAAAGTTATTAGGTGGGGCCAAACAAGGTAGGCATCTGCCAGTGAGCCATGGTGGACCAGAGCAGGGTGTTGGAGGCAAAGTGGGCTGAGCAGGTTGTCCATCTGGGTGGACAAAGGTGATGGCTTGCCATGAAGTGTTTGAACTTGAATGAACAAAAGAGTACGAGAGCACAGATGTGGGAGTGGTGAAAGTAGTCTCGAGAAATTGCTTACAGTGAATTAATCTGTATATTAAAGTTAACATAACCCAAATCTCTATTAAGGTATAAATATTTCCATTATCTCAGATAGTGTCCTCATTCCCTTTCCTGGTCAATTTATGTTTCCACCCACCAGAGACAACCAGAGTTCTGATATTTTTCACCATAAATTATTTTGCCTATTTTAGAATTTTGTTAAAAATGTTTATATAAATTTATAAAATATAAATTATAAACTTTCTTGTAGGTGTTCCTTCACTTAGCATAATATTTTTGATGTTTATTTGTGTGTATATCACTACTTTGTTCCTCTATATTGCATTGTGTATTATAATATTCTATTGTGTGATTATACTGTAATTTAATTCATTCTTCTGTTGATGTGAAGAGGAATTTGCACTTGAAAGGCTAATCAGCTCTTTATTCTGCTTCTGTAGATATGCTTATGCTTACTGCATAGGCCTTATTCGAAATTAACTAAATAAAGACTCATCTTCCCTTTTGTTTGTTCTAAGCAACTCCCTATACCTGCTAGCAACTCCAGAGATTTATCAGCCCAGGCCAAATAAATTCTATATAAGCAAAGTTGCAACTGAGTTCAGGGCCCATATCTTCAGAGTGCTAGCTCCTCTGGGACCACTGGCATAATAAATCTGAGTTCTCCAGCTCTGAGAGAGCTGCTTGGTTTCTTGCAGGTCTGATTTTTGCAACATTTCTGCAACAGATGGACGTTTAGTTTTCTTTTTTTCTTTTTCTCTTTTGAATAAAGTTCTATAAATAAAGTTTAAATAAAATTCTTGTTCCCTTGGGTATATACCCAAAAGTAGAATTGCTGGATTATAGAGAAGAGGTATATTTATTTTTACTGAGGCTGCCAGACCATTTTTTAAAGATGTAATATTTTATATGTCTCCCAACAGAGCATGAGAGTTCTCATTGCTTGACATTCTTGCCAACATTTGATAATGCCAGTCATACTTACTTTATTCTTTTTGGTGAGTGTGTAATCTATCTCATTGTGGTTTTAGTTTGATTCGTTTGGTGAATAATGATGTTTAGCATTTTTTCATTTGGTTTTCTGTCTTTTATTTTTGTAAAACCTTTTTTTTTTAATATATATACCCAAGATACCAGTTCTTTGTCTGATATATGCTTTCGAAACTTTGCTCTCAATTGGTGGTTTGCCTGTTAATTTTCTTTATTAGTATCTTTAGATGAGCAGAACTTTTAAATTTTGATGAACTCCAATTTTTCAATTATTTTTCTCATGCTTATTTCTTCCTGTGTCCTAAGAAATATTGGCCTATCTCCAAATCACAGAGATATTCCACGATTTCTGTTTCTTACCCTTGCCAGTCTGTTTGCTTGCTTTGCTCGCCTTTCCTTCCTTCTTTTCTTTCTTCCTCTCCCCTCTACCCACCTTTCTCCCTCTCTTTCCCTTCTCTTCCCTTCTCTTCTCTTTTCTCCCCTTCTCTTTCCTTTCCTGTCCTTCCCTGCCCTCCCCAGCTTACTGCACTGATTAGGACCTCCAGCATAATGTTGAATAGATGTGAAAGAGGATATCCTGGCTGGTTCCTGGTTTTAGGAGGGAAGATTTCACTGTTTCACGATAGAATACGCTAACTGTAAGGTTGTCATAGATTTCTTTATGAGGTTGTGGAAGGTTCCTTTATTCCTAATTTTCTAAGAATTTTTACTACTAATGAGTGTTGACTTTATCAAGAGCTTTTTCTGTATCTAGTATGATCATATAACTTTTCTCCTTTATTCTATAAATATGAATTACACTATTTTTTAAGTAGTTGGAAATGTATACTACATAATTCAATGTACCACACAATGGTTTTTAGTATATTAACAATGTTTTGCAATTATCATCACTATCTAATTCTGGAATGTTTTCATTATCCTAAGTAGAAATTCTGTACCCATTCAGCAGTCATTCCCCATTTCTCTCTCCCTTCAGCTCCTGGCAACCACCAATCTACTTTCTGTCTCTATGAATTTGCCTATTCTACACAGTTCATATAAATGGAATCATATAATATATAATATTTTGTGTCTGTTTTTTTTTCACTTAGCATGTTTTAAAGGTTTATTCATGTTATAGCATGTATTAGTAGTTAATTCCTTTTTGTGGTCAAATAAAATTCCATTACATATACCACATTTTATTTCTTCATTTACAGTTTATGGACATTTGAGTTATTTCTACATTTTGATTCTTATGCATAATTTTGTTATGAATAATCGTGTATAAATTTTTGTGTGGACATATGTTTTTATTTCTTTTGGGCATATGTTTCATTCATTTCATTTATCCTTAAGCTATAGCCACCTAATACATTGTTGCTATAATTATTTTAAATAAACTATTATCTTTAGATCAATTAAAATGCAAAAATATATTTTTAACCTTTGTTTATTCCTTCTCTAATTATTTTTTTTCTTTATATAGATATGAGATTCTGACATATTTTTCTTGTCTAAATTTTTTTTAACATTTCTTGGATTTCTTTAAAGAGAGTTTATTGGTGACAACTTACCTCAGGTTTTGTTTGTCTAAAAAAGTCTTTATTTCTTTTTAATTTTTGAAGTATAACATCAGTGGATACAGAATTCTATATTTGTGAATTTTTTACTTTCAGCACTGCAAAATATTTTATTTTATTCTCTTCTTGTTTGGAGGGTTTCTGAAGAGATATCTGATGATTCTTTATAAGTAAGGTGTTTTTTTTCTCTCACTTGTTTCAACATTTTCTTTTTGTCTTTGATTTTCCACATATTAAATATGATATGCCTACACATAGATTTTTTTTTTCTATTTATCCTGCTTAGTGTTGTCTGAGATTCCTGGATCTATAGTTTGCTGTCATTAATTTTTGAAAATTCTCAGGCATAATCAAATCAAATATTTCTTCTACTTCATCTCTTTCTTCTCCTTTTGGTATTCCCATTATGTATATGTTACACCTTTTGTAATTCATTCATAGTTCTTGGATATTCCGTTACATATTTTTATTATTTTTTCTATTTTTTATTTAAGTTTGGAAAATTTCTATTGATATATCTTCAAGCTCACTGACTTTTCTCAGCTGTGTATAGTCTACTAATGATCCTATGAAAGGAATTCTTCATTTCTGTTATAGTGGTTTTTGTTTCTAACATTTTCTTTTGAGTCTTATTCATCTTTCTAATTACATCACCTGTCTGTTCTTGTATATTGTCATTTTTTTCCATTAGAGCCCTTAGTTATTAATCATAGTAATTTCAAATTCCTGGTGTCACAATTCCAAAATACCATATCTGAGTCAGGTTCTGATACTTGCTTTGTCTCTTCAGACTGAGTTTTTTTCTTGCCGTTTAGCATACTTTGTAATTTTTGTTGAAAGCATGAATAATAGGAACTGAAACAAACAGGATTTTAATGTGAGATTTTAAGTTTACCTGGCTAGGAGCTAGGCTGTGTTTAATGTTTCCTATAGCTGTGTCAGAGGCTCAGATTCTCCTAGCATTCTTTATTTTGTCTTTCCTGTTGTCTTGGGGTTTTCCTAGAAACTTCTTAAATAGAACCTCTGCCTTTCAGTCCTCTCAGTTATAATCCATGTTATCATGCTGGAGCTCTGTTAATATGATGGTAAGATATTAGGGAGGAAACTATTCTATAATCTTATGATTAAATCTCAGTGTTTTCAGCGGGCCTGAGTCCCTAGAGTGTAACCTTCAGAAAAGTTGCTTAGCTCTTTTATCCTGCCCTTAAATGGGACAGGAAGGTTAAAGGGGGGTGGTGCTGTCTAATTGCCTTTTCCTTATGTCAGATAAAGCTCTAATAAAGTAATTTCCTTGAGGTCCATCCTTTGTTTTGAGAACAAAATGCTCTAGACTTATTTCAAAATTGTTACTTCTTCCGCCCCCTACTCCTTGTCCAACTAGAATCAGGAAGCTGTTTTTCTTTAGTCTTTAGTGGGAAAATCTAGTGGGACTCCTGGAAGCAAACCAAAAATATATAGGAATCCCCCTAAAACTCAGTCCTCAGAATTTTATAACTCTCAAACTAGTTCATACTCAGGCTTCAGCAGTTTGTCAATTATTGTATAAGTGTTACTATCAGTCTATAGCTTCAGTGGACTCTGCTCCTGGTAAGCTGTGATCCTCTATATTCATGTGTCTCTTCAGTTTTCAGGTTAGTGGTGTGCCTTGTGACCTCAATTCTCTGACGAATCTAGGAGTAGTTACTGATTTTCAATTTGTTCAGGTGTGTGTGTGTGTGTGTGTGTGTGTGTGTGTGTGTGTGTAGGAGAAATGGAGAGGTGACTTCCAAACTCTTTATATGTTAGAGCTGAAACCAGAAGTCCGGGATATTATTTTTGAATGGTAAAACAACTTTGCATTCCTGGGAAAAATATCATGATTTATTATTTATTTATTTATTTACTTACTTATTTACTTATATTTAGTATTTCTGGATTTGATTTACTAGTATTTTACTTAGGACTTTTGTCTTTGTGATTATTATTTGTCTGTAGCCTTTCGTAATGTTCTTTTCACGTTTTTGTAATCAGATTGGAGTGCATTCCTTCCTGCTCTATTTTCTAAAAGGATTTCTGTAAGATTAATATTATTTATTTTTTAATGTTTTGTACAATTTGTTATACCTGACTTCGAGTCTCTATGCGCACCAAGGAGCCAACACCGATGTAAGAACAAGAGGGAGTTTATTTGCAGTGTCGCCCGGGCCGAATACTGATGCACTGAGGCAGCAGTGGAAGTATTGGCTCCGACTTACAGTTTTAAAGGGTTTTTAAAGGGTACAGCGGCAAGCAGGGGAGTACAGCTGTGGCGTTACAGGATTGGTGAGTTTATTTTAAAACCTTTAAGGGGATTGGTTAAACTTCGCGCCGAGGAAAAGAACCACAGGACAGGACACTTGGAGGGTGGGACTTTCAGATAATTTCCAAGGGGTCTCTGATTGGCCAATTGTTGGGTGGGGTAACTTAGTCAGTTGATGATCAGATAATGTCCAAGAGGTCTCTGATTGGCCAATTGTTGGGTGGGGTGACTCTTAGTCAGCTGGTGTTTTTTTTTTTTTATTCCACTGAAGTTCAAAATGGAGGGTTTGTATCTAAGATGGAGTCACTTTGGTTCTACACAATTCACCTATGAAGTTCTCTAGTCTTCAGTTACTCCTTTCTTGCCTTCTTTGAGTGCATTAAAATTTTATTATTATATTTTATTTCATGTATATTTTTATTTCATGGTGCTCAATCCCAGAGATTACAATGTGGTCTAAATTATTGCAGTCTATCTTCAATAATATTACACTGCCTTATAAACAGTATGAGAGTCTTACAACAGTCATTTCCACTCCCCATACTCCCACTCATTTTAATCTTATATTTTACTTCTAGCTATCTGATAATTCCCATAATATTTGGTTGATATTTTTAAAAACAATTTATCTTTAACAAATGAAAAACATACTCACACACTTTACTTGGTCTACATTTTCCTACAGATTTAGAATTACATCTGTTATAATTTTTCTCAGTCTGAAGAACTTTTAGCTTTTCTTTTTTATTTTTTAAAATTAATTAATTAATTTGTTTCTTAACTCCAAGATGAGACGAGATTGGGCACATTCAGGGTGGCATGGCTGTAGATGAACTTTTAGCATTCCTTGTATAGGTCTGGAGACTAATTTCTCCCTGCTGTTGTCACTCTGAAAATGTCTTTATTTCACCTTCCTTTTAAAAGGATATTTTCTCCTGTTATAAAATTTCAGGCTGAGTGTTTTTATTTTTCATTTATCACCTTTAAAGATTTTGTAGCATTGTTCTATGTCTTTCATTGTTTCAAATAACATGTTGGCTATTATTTATGTGAATTTTATCTTGTATATGTTATTTTTTTTTATTTTGCACTTTGCTTAAAAGCAGAAAATTCATTTTTAAAAGTTATCACTTAAAAAATATCTACTGTTTTTTTAGCGGTCTGAATATTGTTTTTGAATAGGTGTTTGTTTTTATCCTGGTTGGGGATCATGGAGCTTAAAAAATTTATAAAGTGATACTTTTTATCAATTTTGGAAAGTTTTTAACTATAATCTTTTTAAATACATCTTTAAATAGTTGTTTAGTCATATTTTTTAAGCCATTAAGTTTTTGGGTGATTTGATATACAACCATAGGGAACTGAAACAGATTGATATACAGGAATGGGATGTTGGTTCAATAAACATCTGAATATGTAGCATTGTTTTTAAGGCTGGTTAGTGGTGGGAGGTTAGAAAAATGTTGAGGAAACTATTATAGAAAGCTGAAAAAATGATGACCCATTTGATGAAATAGTCATTTGTGGTATCTTGGAAGATGGACAATGTACTTAAACAAATTTTGGATTTGAGAAGGAAGAGCTTCCAGTGCAATTTGAAAATAGCAGCTGCTTCTATTTAGCTACATATAAGGTAATAGAAGAAGATAGGAAGAACTCAGAATTTACCAGTTTGTAAGCAGAATTTATAGGAAAACTTAGGAGTCCAAGACTTGTTGAATTGGCATATAAAATTCTCATTTCCACCTTGTGCAGTCAGTCACATGTTCCCAGAGTAAGATAAATTTGGGGGTGGGGTAGAGATGAAATTTAGGGTGCTGTCAATAAATGATAGCCTTAAAGTCTAAGTCAAGAAAGTGTCTGTATGACCTTTCACTGACTTCTGAAAAAATCAAAGTGATACCTAATATATGTGCTCTGCTGTACACAGGGTTCGTAAAAATATAAGGTTGTGGTCCACAGTAGTCTGGTATAGCAATCTCTTCAAAGTTTAGAGATAGGTGGATATCCAGAAAAAGTCTCAAAAAATGGCTTTGGGCACATGGGGTAAAATGAGTGAAATACATTAAAAATCCACAAAATTTTTGAGAGAACATTTTGAGCAGAAGTGCCATTTGCCTGAATTAAAAGGGATTGAGCAGTACAAAATGTTAAAAGGCTTCTGGGTTCCTAATTTTCTATGTCTAGGAAGCAGCACAATTTTTTTTTTTTTCTCAAAGCACCTATTGTAGTGAGCTCTTTAGAAGTGGCACAGGAGGATGATGGAAAGGAAGCATATCCCTAAAGAGTGAGGCCAAGATCCATGGATAGCAATGGGTCCATTGAACTGGGAGCCACTTTCAGGGAACAAAACCAGGGTCAAATCAAGGAACATTTACAACTCCTGAAGTGGAGGAACCTAGAAGCATTTTTCCAGCAGGATTTCAGACTTGCTATATATCAGTGATTGTTATGCGCCTCCCCTCCTCCCCGCCCTCCCCACCCCTTTTGAATTGTCCTGTTTCACAACTGTAGGCTGTTTGTTTGTGAAGCAGTTATGTTGCCTTTTTTATTCACAGGTTTCTGAATCAAGAGGACTTGGATTCATATCTATCATGTAGGATACAAACCTGATATTGTAGTTGATAAAAGTTTTGAGGGTCCTGTGTTGGGGATCAGCATATTTTTCAGATGAGAAGAACATGAATAATTCTTGCCTGATGTTGGATTTGTGGTAGATTACATTGATGACTCCAATCCTTCACTCCTCCCTGTATGCATGCTCTTTGTTATGTAAATTTGTGGTATCCTTCCACACTGACTCTGGGCTTGGTCGTGTGACTTTCTTTGACAATAAATGTGGTTGAAATTCCAGTGTGCCACTTCTGAGTTTAGCTTTTTAAAGATTTTGTTTAATGTATTTTGTAATCCTTCATCTCTGCCATCACCATGAGAAAGTCATGCCCAGCTTAGTTCACTTGGCTCAGGAGTAGAATAGTCACATTATACAGAGCCAAACCATATGAACTGAGTGAGAAGTTCAGCCAAGATCATCATCCATGTTTAGCCTAAATCAACAGAAGCCCTCAGAAGTGTAAAAAACTTTTGTTGTATAGCATTGAGACTTTGTGGTTGATTGGTATACAGCATTTTTTTTGTAGCAGTAGCCAACTGATAAAAGGAGTACTTTTGTAAATTCTGAGAAACTAAGCAGTTGTAATTCTCCAGGCACATGTAGAGTCCTTTTGTAAATTCTGAGAAACTAACCAGTTGTAATTCTCCAGGCACATGTAGAGTCCTTTTGTAAATTCTGAGAAACTAACCAGTTGTAATTCTCCAGGCACATGTAGTGCAATGAAGGATTACAGAGATTTGGGTCCTGGGAAAATAGGTATGCCAGGAGGAGTTGGGCACAGTGTGAAGTGAGGAGAAACTAAAAATGAATATTGCTTCTTCATAGTTTCTTAAGATCTACCCTGTCTTAAGGGGGTTAATTTAATGAATTAATAATACTATATATAATGAATTAAGTAATATTATATATAATTATATTTATATAATATAAAACATTATACTATATGATTATATATGTCCTATTTTCTAGTCTAACGCTCTCTTTTTATAGAAAATGAAACTGATTTTTAGTGACCCATAAAGATTGGTGAGAGAAAAACAAACTACTGATGCACTTGGAAATAGGTTCAGGCAGTAGCTTGGATTTGAACCATCAAACTCAAGTTCTCCAGAATATGGATGCAACATAGATTTATAGTATTTTTTTTTCTTACTAAATTTTACTCTGCTATTGTTTTCTTGGGCACTACCAGTGTTTTATTTTTTAATTGTTCAATAGTTGTTATCTGGAGTGTTGTCTCCTTACTCAGATCAGAGATGATCATGTATTCAGTTTACTCTTGCTATAGGATGTGAGGTGCTCTCACTGGGCCTGTCAGATATGATGTCTTGAGAACTGTTGTCCTTATGACCTGGGTCCACTGTCCTGGACTTCTTCTGCCATTTTTGCCAAAGATCAATTTGAAGGTGTTCGTAGTAGTTTTCTAGGCCCTTTATGAGGGTATCTTTCAATTTCTCTGAGCAGAAGCAAATGACTGAGTTATGTATAAAATAAAAACCACAAAATGCCAAAATAAGAAGTATATTTTCCTCTGACAAATTGTTTTATTTATTTATTTATTTTTGTCTGGAATACTATTAAGAAATAATTGAATCTTATCCCTACTGGTGTTTTAGTTATCAGTTGGTCAAGTTCTTTTCCTTGAATAATTTATGCAGCAGAACGGTAGGGACCATATCCATGGTTCACCTGTGGTTAAACTCCATAGACATGACTTCAAGATTATTCTCTTGGTGGCCAACTGACCGTTTCCCCCACCCCCTTTTAAAGCTAAGATAAGGTAAAATGGTGATGTTACATAAAAATATTTACTTTCTTATTTGAGTAGAGAGATGGGCTTTATTTTTTAATGAATAAAATAATTATAGGGAGGCAAACATGAAAAAATTCATGTGTTATTAATTAGATAGAGTAAGACTAAAGAACTATGCATGTTTTTGTTTATTCCATTTTCTGTAATAGATCAGTGTAAGCCACTTAACAGCATGCTCTCTTGCTGAATGTTTTTCAGATTTAGATGTTCCCAGGTGGAGGAAGCTTCATGATGCAGCAACAGCCACGGTCTCAGCAGGATGAAACTGTCCTGAGGCTTCCTGAAACATCACTGTTTCATGCTATCTTTGTAATTAAATTTAATTCAGTTTAACAAGCATTTCTTATCCGCTGTTTGATTCTAATAATTGGCTAGGCTTAGTGTTGGTAGCCATGACATAATCTAATATTCAAGAGTAAACTTTCATGGTGTTACATAGGAAGTATCATGTTTTCTTTGCACAATTAGGGAATTTTGTCTTCAGTTGGATTCCAACTAGGTTGTGACTTCCCATTAAAGTGCTGACATGCCAAGGAACACAGAGAAAGTGGTGTTGAGTTTAAAGAACAACAACTTCAGAGAGACAAATGCCATTCCTATATTGGCAGGTAAATTTAGTAGGTCACATTTACAGGTAATAAATAGGAGAAGAAAACCTATTTGTAGGGACTCTAAATAGAACTTTATGTGTTTGTAGGTTCAGAAACTTACAGGGAACCTGAAACAAGAAAATGGCCTCCTCACACCAAACATCATTGGAAAAGGTTTGGGGCACAGAGAGGGGGATAATGATAAAGACATCAACTTGAAATTGCTGTCCTCTTCATCGCTGTTGTCGTCATCATTATCATTATCACCACACTGACTTATTTAGTACTTACTGTGACTTAGGTTCTGTGCTAAGTGGTTTATGTTTTAATTTACCTCATTTTCCAATGGACTTTATGATGTAGGTTCTCTAATGGTGGTTTTATAGGTGCAGAAACTGGAGAGGTTAACTACTTTGCCCACGATAACACAGCTGTTAGTGAGGCCATTATTCAACTAGATTGTTCTGCCTTAAGATCTTAATTATCATACTACATGAGCTTAACATTAAATACTATGTACTATATAGTTTCCATTTCAGCATTTGGGCTCATTCTTCTCAACAAATCTGTTTGTCATCTTCTGTTTCAGAGTTTATGTCATCCAGGTATATTTATGCATAGATTCTCCTAATGGATGGATATTATCTGGACGTGCTGTTATTATCTTTACCATACTTTGAAGGCCTTTTTCTTTTATAAAGGAAACTGCAAAGGCAAGCATGTAAAATCAACTACAAAAATATCTCTTCTGTTGAAGCAATAGCAATTGTCTTTTAAGGTGAGACTACAATGAACATCTTCCACACTTTCTCTTTGTGATTTCTTTTTTTCAGTGGGTTTGAATCATCAGTCTAGTCTCTGGGTTCTCTGGAAAGAACTGAGAACTGGTATTAAACCATCTTGATAGCAGGGTTCTTGCTGCCTCAGCAATGACAGCCTGCCAGACTGTTCTCTTCTGTGTAGAATGTTGTTGTTAGCTTTTTAATCATTATTTTCTTCTAGGGATTTTTCTTCCTCTGAATAAAAAAATGTGAATCCTTTCTGTTTGTTTTGTTGGCATGATTGTATTTTGAGTATGGCTTTGAATATGTCATTTAAATATGATTTTATTAAAGTGATTATCTTCGGGTCTTCATATTGGAACTAGAGATACCTGTCTAATAATCTAAGTCTGATGTTTTGCCTCTCTACTCCCTATTTTTGTAATCCTGCAAGTTGGGCCTAAAAGCATCAAAAAATGTTATTTTCATAGCATATTTTCCTCTTTCAGTTCTTCCTTCCACTGAAGGTTCAGGGACAAAATGATCCGCTTTTCTTTCTCTGTATCTTGTAAAAATGATGAAATTACTTTTTTTTTTAACTTTGCCTGTTCAATATAGAATTCATCTTATTGAAATGGATAGGTATCACTGCTTTCCCCTTGGGTAACATTTAGAATATTCTTCATTATTTTGAAGGATAAAGAAGAGAAATAAAAGAGGTATATCAGTGTATATGAATTCAGTGGAATTTGAAATCACTTTGAGCAATTGTTATCTGTGTGTGAAGCTAAATGTACCCTTATCAAAGGCAAGCCTTAAGAGTATCCTATTTAACATCAATGAATCTGTAATATTTTATACTGTTTCACATGTAGATGTGTATATGTACATGCATTTTATTTTAGAGTACAATTTTGATAATTTGTTCTTTGTCCTCTCTTTTCCCAGAGTTTTCTTTTTCTCTCTAGAAGAGTTCTGCCTATCCAGGGGCCATCCGATTACAATAGGAATATATTTATGTAGTAACTAATCATGCTGCTCTAGTCAAAGTCCTTTAACTATGAGAATTTAACAAAATTCAAGAGACATTTGACAAGAGACTTGGGAAACCTTATTGAAACAAAATATGTATAGATATTTTGTACAAATTGTTACTGTAGACTACTATGCCATCAGTTACCCAGGTAGCTACTCTTCTCTCTCACTCTTGGATTACAGGCTTTCAAGTGTCTGCATCTTTGGTTGTTCCAATCTGTGTTTTGCAGATTAGTATTTGTTTATAGATATGTCTCCACCAAAATGGTGAGCTCAGTCAGAGTCGCATGTCACTTTAGTTCAATTACATTCTACCCACTGAGTACAGTTGAGATATCACTTAAATTGTTGAAAAAGCATTTTGATTGGGTGGTGCCTAGACAATGAATTGTCTGGTCTTGGCCTGAGTGCCTACTATTGATCTAATCAATTGCAGCAATCCTGCAGTGGATAACTTTCGTACTTTAGACTGCTTCAGGGTTGAGGCCGTGCAGGCACATTGACTAGAATGGTCACAGGCACTGTCACTGGCTAAGGAGTAAGTGGTGTTGAGAAAAACTTTTTTTTATAGGCCAAATTACCCTTCTTGTTTTATTTATAAAGTCAGCTGCATGAAATTAAGAAAAGTACTTCATCATCTTTTTAATCTACCTTCACTGACATTTTAGGCACTTTCAGTTTCATTAAAAATAGTTGTCTAGGACCCTCCTTGCTTTCTCCCAGTTTTGTTCTTGACTTTTTGTCTGCCTCCTGGCCCTTACCTGTTCAGTCATTGCACCTCTTGGGTGAGAAGGCAGATCTGCTGTTTTTTTTCTGGACTCTTGGCATTTTGCAGCACTACCTACTTACTCTTTCCTCTCCTGGTGCCTCAGGGAGATTATCCACTTTCCAATCTCCAGTACTAGACTGATTCTTGGATTCTCTTTGAGGTATTGTTTGAATGTTTAACTTATGCATGTGATTCTCCAATTTTTTTTATAAGAGTGAATGGGAACATTTTACTGGCAGGGCAGTTAGTTTCTTATAACTTTGCTGGTTATGTCTCAAAAGTAGGAGATAAATTATTTTCTGAAACATAAATGAAAACTAAATTAGCACTTGGGCAGGAGGCAAATAGGACTATTACAGTGAGAAATCTAGGTCAGCAAAGTCATCTTGTTGGAAGGGCATCCTAACTGGGAGGACAACTTTTCAGGCTAAAGATATTAGTTAATTGCACTTATAAATTCCTTGTGTTCAGATTTTTGACATTTTATCTTGGCTACCTTTGAGGCATATATTAGAGTTTTATTTCAGGCACAGAGAGATTGTTCATTTCACAATTATACTGCAGGCTTCTTGATAAATTCACCACTGAGCTTTCTATCTAAGGAGGGTTTAATAATAAATCTGTGTCTTTTAATGGCAGTATCAAAGCGCAGATGTTCTTTCTTTCCTGCCCGAGATCTATGCCCTGACAAAGGATATTGTGTTACATTCTAATCCCAGCACACTGAGCAATTACTCAGTTTGTACAGCAGCCTGAATGAATCACTTTATCAGCCTTCAAAGTCAGAATTATAAGCAAAATTGCTTCTGGAAGTTTCAGTGTTCAGCTGTCCTGCACAAAATGATTTAAATTGGAGTTAGAGGGCAAAATTTGGAGACTGATGTGAGCAATGATGAGGTATCCTTTACATTCCTCAGGTTGTCTTTTTCTACTTGTCTCAAAGGACTTGGTTAGAATACAGTGGGCCAGGTATGAGGAGGAAACACATAATGAAGTTGCCACATCATCTTTGGTAAGCCATTTGGCCTCTTTGGAGCTTCATTTCCTCAGTAAATTTAAAATGTTGGGTGGTATTAGCAGTTTCTAGTTCAGGCAGTGGGTTGCTTGGGTATATTGTGATTTTAAAGTGTTTCACAGGTACTTTGTTACAAGTTACATTTAAAATAGTGAGGTTTGGGAAATAATTTTGTTTTTAACGAGTGAATTCAAGGCTGTTCCTATAGTATTGTTCCTCTCGCTTGCATTAATGTATGCTTTCATTAGTAAAAGACTAGAAATATAGTTTTCTACAGCTGCTGTAACAAAGAATCACAAACTAGGTGGCTTAAAACAATAGATATTTATTCTCTCACTGATGTCTGTAGGACATCAGTCCAAAATCAAGGTGTTGGTAGGATCATGCTCCCTTCGAAGCCTCTAGGCTGCTAATGAATCATGAATCCTAAATAACATTGGCAGAGTCTTCGGCCAGTGGGGAACTAATTGTTCATGCACTTGAGAACAATTATTTGCTTTCATGGAGACACAGCTCTCTCTTGAAAAATCAGTAAAACATTCTGGGTAGCTGAGCACATTAACTCCTCTGACTTTTGGATTGTTTTGGGGTGTCCTACATTTGGGGCTTTGGGGACCCAGAATGTTCTAAGCTGTCAGAACAATTTAGATGAACCTTACTGGAACGGTCCCAGGTGACTAGGATTTATTCCATCTTAAAATTTCCCACAGAGGGCATTTTCTTTAAAATCCATTCCAATGTTAAACGCTTCCATTCTCAATAGTTTCCGTTCGGAATTTAATATATAATATGGTAGACTAAGTGGGTTTTCTTCTGTTTGTCCTGGAAGAGTGAACTGCATTTCAAACTCCTTAAGAAATTTCGAGGAATTATCTAATTTTGAAAATGTGCAGCAAAATTCGATGCAGACTTCTTGAGGAGGGCCCTTTGATTGCAGGCAGGTAACCGGTGAGCCGGCATCACAGTGGGCCAGGCCAAGAGCAGAGGCCAAGGGAGTCTCCCAAGACCCAGGCACTGCCGACTATGTCTGCATGGACACTGTGGCTCTGAGGTTGTGACCCGTCTTCTTTTCCCCAGACCCTTTGCTGAGGCTTTGTCGAGCAGCTGCTCCCTGAAAGAGCCCACCCGCTGCCGGTTGAGAGTTTTCCGAGGGCTCAGTCCAGCAGAAAGACACAGGCCTCGCTCCTCGCTGGCCAGTGCGGCCTTGATGACCACACCCCAGGGGTCCTCCCAGTTGGGTTTCGGCAGCCTTCGCCCAATGGCCTCTTACAGACCACCGACAATCTGGAAGGCAGTAATGGCGTGGTCGCCAACAACAAGCTCATGATATCCAGCAACCAGATCACCTCAGTCATCAACTTCTAGGCGCAGACTGAGAACACCTTACATGAAGACATCCAGTAAGTGCAGGTGCTGTGGCTGATGCACCCATCTTGTGCCTCTGTGACTTTCTGGGCCCCACGGCTGAGGGCGCCCACCTCGTGAAGATAAAGCAGGGCCGCGCCCTGCTGCTATGCGCTGCTGTCTCTGCTCTGCAGCTGCGGGAAGCACCGCCCTGTGGGACTCCCCTGCCTGAACCAGGCCGCAACGGCCACCTTCCACCCGACAGCTCGGGAACAACTCGACCCGTATGCGTTCCAACTGTTTGGCAAGAACACTGAGCATCTGGTCAACTCCCGGATGAGCGTGGTCCCCGACGTCCGTGAGGTCGGTTTGATGGCAGCCAAACCAGAGGGCCATTTTGGCCAGCTGCTGCCCACCCGGGTCAGAAGTGTAGATCTGCCGTTGATCCCACACCAAGATCTGAACTTGAACTTTCTACTTTCGTGGATGCAAAAAACCAGTTGATGGCTTTTATAGGGGTAAGAAAAAAGGGAGGTTGACTGCAGTTTTTCACCTTATAATCCATTTCTTTGACGAATAAAACTCAGAAAATGTAAGATGGTGAAAATAAATTTCCTACCATGTGAGTGCTAGGGCATATCAGCTGGGGCCAGGCCAGAGAGGAGGTGAGGCAGGCAGTGCCCACTCAGTACTCAATGCTGTGGACAGCCTAGAACCCTACAGTCTTCCCCCAGGTTGACTACCCACCAGTGAGTCAGCCAGAATCCCACCTTATTCTTTGGAACCCAAAGCCAGAGCCTTAGGCATCACTGGCACCTCCTGTACCTCACACAGAAAGTGCCAGCCTACTGGATAAGGAGCCTTCAAGTGTGTCTCTCCTTCCTCAGGCCACCCTTGCCCCCACCTTCAATCAGAGCAGCCCAGCTCTGAGTTTATAGATTGGACTTAAGCATAAGTTTGAAGAAAGTATTTCATTATGTAAAATTAAAACAATTTTTTTGACTGCTGATCCAGATGACAAAGTTTTAAGGTGCCTTTGGCAAACACACACCAGCTTTTGATGAAGGGTGGCATTAATCCCTTTACCCCGGATTCGTGCTGAGAGACCAGGCCTGATGTCAGATCTCAAGGTTTCCTCTCACAGGCCTTGGCTCTGAAGGTGGAGCTAGGGTCTGGAGCCCAGCTCTGTCATCTCTGTCACCTCCTCTTCAGGTAACCTGAGACCTGTTGGAGGTTCAGTTTCCTCACAGTCAAAGCAGTGGCATCCCTTCTGTCACGAGATTGTTGTGAGGATTAAACTCTCACTACCAGCCTGCCTGGCACTTGGCACATGCTTCAAGGGTGGCTCCTGTTATTAATGATGCTCTTGGTTTCTGCTGGTCCATGGTACACTCATCTTCATAACAGCATTTTCCTAATCTGTGCATGGTTTTTTATTTACAAAAAAATTATTCTGTATATATGAGTAGGTAGGTGGGAGGTAAGTTCCTTTCAGACCCTATGACAGGAGAGACCTAGACTTAGCAGCCTTTTCAGAGTTTCCATGGTGTTTAATTCATGCATATCCAAGGACTGTGAAACAGGGAGCACGATTCCAGTTCCCCCTCAAATGTCTTGTTTAGTATCACTGACGATTAGGAATAGTGCATCAGTCTGGCTAACCACCGAGATCCACAGGGTCACTTGCCAAGGGATAAACGAGTTGGCCCCATGACTAGGCCCTGGAATCTGGGATTGTTCAAACTCCTGAGATGCCTGGGGCTTGGGATCAGCTATTCTAATTGAGAGGTCTATGGAAAAAAAAACAAATTATGAGACAAACTAAAGCACAACTGCTCCAGTTGATGGAGAGATGGGGGACTGAGTGCCCAGTGGAGCTGAATGTTCTTTCTTTCCAAATGTACCCCTGCCCTACTTCCACAAAGGGAGTGCCCAGAAACACAGTTTGGGAGAAAAAATTAATGGAAGATGACTGCTCTGGATTGATCTCATTCTACAGATGGAAAAACAAGCCCACAGAACACCAAGGCAGGTGTGACAGAGCTCCCCACCCCTCAAAGTAGTGTTTCTGGCAGAAACCCAGATGGAGAACTTCTTTTAGAGAACTTTTAAAGAGAAATTTATTTTGAGATATTATATACATATGTACACACACACATATCCATTTAAAATTCCTAAATTATATTTCTAAATTAACATATCATAAAATTAACTTTTTTCAGATGTATAGTCTTAAGGGTTTTAACACATGTATGGTTTTATATAACCATCACCACAATCAGAGCAGCTCCAGCACTCTGAAACATTCTATTATGCTTTCTCCTTGGTAGTAAAGCCTGCTCCACACCCAACCTCTGGAAAACAATAGTTTTTGCCTTTTCCAAGGTGTCATATAAGTATAATCATGCATGATGTGACCCCTGGAAGCTGGCTTCTTTCACTGGGCATAATATCTTTGAGATTCATTCATGTTGCTTTTTGGTGGTATTCCATTATATGGATATGCCATTTTGTTTTAAACTCACCCAATGAAAGATACTTGGATTATTTCCATTTTTGGGTGAGTGTAAATAAAGTTTCTATACATATTTATATAAAAAACAATTGCACATCAGTGTGTATTTGCAAGAAATATATGGCAAGCCATATCTAAATGGAAATAAGAACTCTGAAAAAATTTTTTGACAGTAGTCCATCAGGTATAAGAATCAAAATTTCTAATCTGTAGTAACTATGCTAGATATTTCATTAATAGGGCTGGATTCATGTGACTTGTTCATTTGCACAAGGCCTTGTCCTTAGAAGGGCCCCTGCTTGGTTTAATCCTCTGCTGTAATTGTCTTGAAGTTTTGTCCTGGGCCCTACAAATTATGCAGTCAGATTAATAATCATAATCAATGGGAAAATTTAAAACTTGCTACTTTTTCCCAGTGTTTTTGATATTCATAGTTTTTTCTTTCTTTCTTCTTTTCTTTCCCAGTTAATAGAACTAGAATATTCTGTCAAACAGGAGCAAAACCCCTGGAGGTAAAAAGAAGTCTACACCAGAGAAATTTAAGAACACCCGTTCCCCTAGCTCTCCCAGTTGGCACTTTTGAGGTTGTGTCTTAGTCACTAGGGAGTCCAGCTATGCCTGACTTACAAGGATTATTAAGGTATGAGATGACTTGTTATGACAAAGAAGAATATCAGCAGTAAACTGTCCTCTCCTGTAAATTTAATCTGCCTTCTTCACATAAATGTATATGGTTACAGTGTCGCATAATTTTCCAAGTTATTTATAGCTTTTAAAATTTTTAATACTTATTTTTTGATGCCATTTTGACCCGATCTGATTGTCATCAGGTAGTATATTAGTTTTCTAAGGCTGTCATAATTAATTACCTCAAACTTGGTAGCTTAGAACAACAGAAACTTATTCTCTTACAGTTTGGGAGGTCAGATGTTCAAAATCAAGGTGTCAGCAGGGTTGTTTCTTTTTGAAGTTTTAGAGTGAGAACTGTTCTCCTGGCTCCAAGTGGCTGTCGGCAATGCTTGATATTGCTTGGCTTGTAGATGGGTCACTCCAATCTCTGCCTCTGTCTTTATGTGGCCTTCTTCCCTGTGTCTCAGTGTATTCTCTTCTGTCTGTGTCTTTCCTTAAAAAGATACCGGTCATTGGATCCAGATGATCCAGGATTATCTCATCCTCAAATCCTTAATTTCATTAGCAAAGACCGTTTTTCAAAATAAGACCACATTTATTGGTTTCAGTTAGCTATACTTTCTGGGGACACCACCATTCAACCCATACAAATAAGATATGCCTTTTGGTCAATAAAATACTTTTCTCTTCCTTGAACCAAATAATTTCTGTCTTAAATAATGTTACCAAGCCCTCTAGTGGTTGTAGCCATAGTAGGGGATGGATCCTGGACTCACTGGCATCCACTGGTACCAGCTTGTGCTAGTGTACAAAAGCTGATTATTAAACTTCCAGGAATTTTGCATGCCAGTTGTTTCACACAGCCATTATTAAAAAATTAAATTATAATAACTTACAGTTAAATAAGTTACATTAAAACCAAAATGACATTTACTCAAAATTCACCACTTCCTAATTTTACTAGATTTTATTGTTATGTGATCTTGAGGTTACTTACACCTATTATATCTGTGTGATGTGTTACTGAGCATCTCTTCCTCAACTCTAAGTGCAGTCCCAGTGATAGCATGAACTAGCAAAGGTGAGAGTGTTTACATCATGCACATTGGCAGGCACTCTACATCAGGGCCTACACTTTCACCCAGAGCCAGTTAAACAATTCTCAGCTCACTACTGATACTGGTAACCATGACACTGTGCAGCAGAAACTTCCGAGCAATAAAATCAAAGCACCCTGTGACTGTGACTGCGTACCCTGCATATCTAAAGTTAGCTGTGGTTTCTGTGAGCAATTCATTAAATATGTATATTTTGATTTATAATGTTTTTAACTTAAAAATGACTACCTATTACTAAATTCACAAGTCAAAAAAATCCTTTGCCAATCTACATATCCTCACTTTTGTTTTTGAAAATAACACTGTACCCCAAATGATAACAAAGGTTTTTGAGAGTGCAGAGTTGATGGTTTGTAAATGTTTGCAAACCTTTTATTTGGGACAGTTCAAGGAGAAGCTGACAAAGATACCTTCTGTGAAGCTTGAAGTCGGCCAGGCTTTTAACTTGCTGTCATCTAATGAAATATTTCAGTTTGATCGACTTTTACTTTTTCCTTTGTTATGCACTGGCATACCAGTGAATTAAATGGCCCCAGAAGCTGCAATTCCACAACCAGCAAGATATTAGAATAGAATTGATTATCTAGAAGTGTTTGCATATGGAAACAGCCCTCCTACCTGTTCATTTCCATTTTAACCTAAGAGGTACCTTGGAAGCTCTTTAATACCCTTGGAGGGTTTGATACGTCTGCTCATGTGGCTTCTAAATCAGGGATAAATACTTAAAATCTTTAAAAGGGAAATCATAACTAAAAGCAAATATGACAGGAAAAGTACACTTCTAAAAATATTAGAAACTATAACAGTTACATAAGTTACATTAAAACAGTGTCAAGTGAAAAAACAAATCCAGACTTAGGTAAGAAGAAACTTTATTTGAAAAGACTTGCAATTAAGAGAGGAATATTATTACAATAGGAGAGGAAAGGAACTATTGCAATAGAGCACTCTGACCATAATATCCACAAGTGTCTCAAAGACCAATCAGGAAGGGTTTTTCTTTTATAGAGAGAAGTAAATAAGACTAGAAATAACTATGTATGGGGAGTGAGGTGAGCAGGTGGTGTGAATGAATAGTTGAGCAGAAAATGTCTTTTTTGTGTTAGCTGATTCTGAAGAGAAACTGTTAAAGGCTTTTCTTCCTGTTTTCTAGTGCTTCCTGAAGCTCCCAATGCTTGCTTAAACTCAAGGGTGGACTGAAGTCCAAGGGCCTGGGGGAAGGAGAGGAGCCTGAGGAAAGTTTGGTCAAGTCAAATTAGTGGGCATTTTTCAGATTATTCAGTGGGGACAAACAGTTCAGCTAATCATTTATAAGACAAAAAATGGGAATTCAGAGGGCTTGTGTCTGCCCTTGTCATAAATAAACAAGGGGGTCATCCATGGACCTTTTATAAGTCATATGCATTTTTTGCAGTGTTGAAAAATAAACTGAGGCATATTAAAAATGTTAACAGTTTATTTGAGCAAAAAGCGGTTGAATTGGGCAGCACCAAACTAGAAGTGATTAGGAGCTCTCTACCAACATGAGCTAGAGAGAGATTTTTATAGAGAAAAGGCACACAACAAATTAAGGAAAATATTGATTGGCTAGAGCTTAAAGCCTAGTTGGCTGTTTGTAATTAGCTGTCTTTAGTTTTTAAACAGAACACAGGCATTTACAGCTTTTGATTTGGGTTTGCTTATGTAGCACACCTAGGCATTAGGGCCACCTCAGACTAATAGCCTCCTAATTTAATTAATTTATAGCATTAAGCTGTTTTATGAAGTGCAAAAGGTTACGGTGGTGGCTATAGTGTTTGATCATCCTTGTTTTCCAAGAGTATAGTGTTCCGCAAAGTTCAGTATCATCAGTAGATAATGCAGTTCACTTTGTATTCTACATTAGACTTCAGCTCTAATGCTGTGCTCTATTTGAAAAACTGTATCAGTTTTCTATTATATATAAGTCTTTTTTATTTAAAAAATGCCTCTGAAATTGCTTGGTGGTAGAAGTAAAGTTTTTGCATGGGGCAGAGCTTGTAACTTTTATTGCTGTCACAAAGAATCTGTGTTGTCCTCCAACACAGGGTCCCTAAATGCTATCTACAAGATGTGAAATCTCTTCAAGATATTTTTGTAATTGGAAATCACTGTATTTTAGACTTTGCAATAACCTCACAGTATTCTGAAACCTGGCTAAATTTCCTTTTTGAAGCCATCATAAAACCAATCTTCTTTTCTTTGCTCTTCTCAGTTTCTCCCTCTCTCGTCTCTTCTCTCCCTTCTACTAATATTATCATTTTTGTTGTTGTTGTTGGGAAGCATATAGGCAAATTATCTTCTCCATAAAGAGTTGCTGTACTTGGACTGCCCATTTTCAATAAATACTACAACAATATAGAGC
>PVKZ01003780.1:0-114047 GCA_004027375.1 Macroglossus sobrinus
TCACCATGATCATGTCTCTTGTCTCTTCCCCACAGCTCCTGGGCAACGTTCTGGTGTGTGTGCTGGCTCGCCACTTTGGCAAGGAATTCACCCCGCAAGTACAGGCTGCCTATCAGAAGGTGGTGGCTGGCGTGGCCACTGCCCTGGCTCACAAGTACCACTGAACTCTGCTTTCCAGGAAAGGCTTCTTTCACCTCAGAGCCCAACAACAAGACATCAGAGTTTTATGAAGGGCTTTGAGCACTTGATTCCTGCCTAATAAAAAGCGTTTATTTTCATTGCACTGGTGTTTTAAAATTATTTCTGTGTCTATCACTCATATGGGCAGATGAATAGAAAAGGCTTTTAAGACATAAACAAAATGAGGAACTAGGTCAGACTTCGGGCAAATATCTCTCTATCTTAGACTCCGTGAAAAGAGAGGTAGTAAATAGTTAATATATGTGGAAAACAGACTTTGCTTCCTATTCTTCATTTTCCTCACAAAAAGAATTCAAGTTGAAGCTTGATTTGGGGGTTGGATTTTTACTTTGTTCTATTTAAATCAATTATTTTATTTACCCTCAAAAAAGTCTTCTCCCTCTTCAGTTGCCTAGAAACTCACCACCCTCAATCCTCTAAGTTCTTCTGCCTTAAGACACCTCTGTTTCTGTAAGATTTTAATGTGTTTTGCTTTCCCCATCACCCTTCCTCTCAGGTCACTCTTATGCTAGTTCCCTCCATCATCTTACAGAGATTCACTTGAAGAGCAGGAGAAGGCAGAGTCTCTGTCTCTTTCCTTGAGCCTTTTACAGTCTCTGTTTAGGAGAGGGCAGCTAATATTGCAGTAATTATAAGACTGTGGGGCTTTTGAGGCTTGATATTTATTGCTATCTTGAAATACTGTTATGGACTTACACCAAAAAACATCTTGTTCTTTTCAAAATGTTTTGCATTCATATCCTGTTCTCTTCCTTATCCTAACTTTGATGAACTCTTTGCCTGTGTCATTAATATTCATTAGCATAGTGTCACCATCAGCCTCACATCCTAATTTTATTTCCTCATTCAATAGCCACTTATGTGGATGCTAGATTCTGTATGTAAAATATAAACTTGGAGTGATTCTTGTTTTTAGATCCAATTCTGGATCTAGTTAGGAAGATTCTGAAAAGAAGGCATCTAACAGGCTATAAATGAGTGAGTGCAAGACTTTATGAGATAAGAGGATGAAGACTTCAGTGTGAAATGAAGGATAAGAATGAGTAGATATTTGTCAGAAAGAGAAAAAAAAGAAAATAATGGAAAGGGAGATGTGCATATGCCAAATCACTGACAAATACAGTAATGTGTTTAGTACTCTGAGAATATCAAATAACTAGGAAAGACAATTGAAGCAAAATGCCTGCTGGGGGATAAGATAGGACAAGATGGATAGAATATGATTCTGGACATTAGAGGATATATTTAAAATTAAAAATCCATAAATGAAAGAATACAGTTTAGTCATTATGCATAAGAGATGCTTGTACTGAGAACTGATAAGTGAGGTGGGGTACTATAGCAGTTTAGAACATAAGCTTTGAAATGAGACAGGCTGAATTGAAAACATCATCACTTATGAGCTCTGACCTTATGGAAATCACTTTTGTTTCCTGAACCTCATTTTTCTTACCTGCAAAATACCCCCAAATTACATATATTATTCTTATGGTGTGACTGTAAAAATTAGATGAGATAAAGTGTACAATAACTTTTATTGCAACATCTGGTCTTTCTCAATGCCTAACACATAGCATAACAAATGTAATTTAAATAGTATTTGTTACAGTTATTATGAAAAATAAGAGTGATTATTTTTGAAAGAGATGTCTTAAAGAGGAAAACTATAGCCAGAAATAATATTCCTTGGCTGGTACTATCCATGCTCCACACCCTCTGCCACCACCAACTTATATTCAGGAATCTGTGTGATTTGTTCATCATCAAACAGCTTCAGCTGAGTGTATTGGTCAGTATCCAATTAGTGTATCAATCACTTCCTGGATAGAAATGTCTGTGAAACCACACAACAATTAAAAAAAAAGAAATTTAATTATAAATAATAGTTAACAGTAACTAAAGAATGGAGAAATGGAAGACAAGTCAATAAGGAGTAAAAAAGACTCTAAAGATGTAAGAATAGAAGACATAAGGTTCTGAGAAAGAGCAATTAATTAAAGAACAATCTGGGAGAGGTTTTTCTCCTGGAGTTGATATTCAAACCTCTTAAGAGAGAACATACTCAAGACTCAACAGAATATTAAACAACTCTGGAGGCTGAAAAGCTCTCTAAAATGAGATGCTTGGGAAGCGATCAAATGAGAGGTGGCATGTGGGGAGTATTTATTGAGAATCTCCTACCTGGGGTGCCAGCAGAAGCCACCTATATGAAGGAAATGAACCTCTGCTCTACCTATGAAACTAACTGAGTGCGCACAAAGAGAAGTGATTCATGAGAAAATTTAAGAAGGACACACTCTACTGACAAAACTTAACATCATGCAATCCAGAAAGGAAAATTGTCAAGAGTCTACTACCTCCATTATTACAGAATAGGCAATTAAGAATGAATTTGGAATTGAGAGACAATCCATTGATTACTGACAGTCTGGTGTACAGTTAAGTGCTTGTCAATAATGTGTAGGGTAATAGGTAAGAAAACTCCAATTAGAACTAGCAAACAATAAAGCATTTAGAGGTTTATGAAATCAACAAAGAAAGTAGGACAGACTTTACAATTGCTTGGGTTAACAGTTTTTCCTCTTTATAAATTTGATAGATTTTTCACCTTACTCAGATATTGGCAAACAAGAGGGTTATCTTTTTTGTTCTCCCATATTCAAACAGAAAGATTGTTTGGATTACTACTTACTTTTAGTTTTTGTTTTTATGATGATCATGATGATGATGATTTTGAAATTCAAGCACAGAGTTGGGTTCAGTATACTTTTTACTTTATAGACAATTTTCAACACCACTTTAAAAAAAGTTTTCTCCTTTCTCCTTCATCTTTACATTGTTATCCTTAAATAATGTTTAGGTATTCTTATAAAATACACAATGATTATATGTACCTTATTTACACAAATTGTATTTTTCTAGAAAGTCTCATTTTTGTTTGCTTTTCTTAATATGTTATATGAAAATTCAGTTGATTATTTCTCACAATTACAAAAATAATATTTATTACATTTTACTTTGCCAACCCTCTTGTGATAGACAGTGTGGTTGTCTCCCATTTTCACCAACATGGACATTTCATTTTAATAAAATAAATGTCTTTCAATGCATTCTTTTATAGGAAACCAAATAGCCTGGGTTATATAAACATAGATGGCATTACTTGCTCATAATATTTATTAATATTTAATTTGTAAATATTGGCAGACAGTTTTCATGAACTTCACATACAGTTTATATTCCTATTACAATTTCCTATTCAATAATTGATTTTATTCAACTGTCAAAGTTTTGTCATTATGAACACAAAGTGGTACCATCTCTTTTTAAAATTAAAATTTATCTAATTACTACTTTATTTAAGAACTATTTAATTCTCTTCTAGGCAATTCAGTCTTCACTTTGTGTGAATTATCTAAATATATCTTGTTAAATTTTTAATTATTGTCCTATCACTTGATAAATTTCCAGATTTTTTAAAACTGACTTTAAATATTAAAAATGCTTTTCTACATTATCATCTCTGTGTTAACACTGTCTGTGGTATCTTTCCCTAAGCAGAAATGCTTAATTTTCTTCTGATACCTTATACTTGGAGAACTCATTGAAGATTTCTTTCCCTAATATTTAAACACATTTTTTCCCATTTTGTTAACTTAATTTAATTTTTAAATATATAGTTTATTTAAGATTCTCTTTTGCATTTGGAGGATGATAGAAATTCAGCTTTGCTTTATTTCAAGTAGTGAATAACTTTTCAAAATATCATCAATCTATTTTTTTGCTTTGTGATGTTACCCTTGCTACAACTCAGGGTCTCATAGATATGTGGGTCTATTCAGTATGTTTTATTGTTTTGTTTGTGATTTTTTCAACAAAACTGTATTTGTTTGTTTGTTTGTTTACTTATTTACCTTATTGTGGTGCCACTGGTTAATAAAATTATATAGTTTTCAAGTACACAATTCAGTAGTATATCATATCTATGTTGCATTGTGTGTTCATCACTCAAAATTAAATTTTCTTCCATCACCAAATACTTGACCCTCGTAACACTACCTCTTCTCTCCACCCTTTTCACTCTGGTAGCCATTAAATATTATTCAGCCATAAGAAAAGATGGAATACTAACATGTAAACAACATGGATGGATCTTGATATAACCATGCTAAGCAAAATGTCAGACAGAAAAAATTAAGAACATTGTGACTTCACTTGTATGTAGGATATAAAACTGAAGGCAAGAACAAATAAAACAAACAAAAATCATAGACACAGCTCAGGTCCTCACACTGAGAATACAGACCCCTTGCAAGTGTTAAAAGTAACATCTAGCATGTTGTAGACTTTTGAGGAACTAGGTAGAGATAGTCTTCCATAGATTCCACAAAGCCAACTTTATGGATTAAGAAATCTGTTCTCCATGAATGAAGCCCTGGGGCTGTTGTCATTGTAGTGACCTGGAGAGCCAGTGAGAAACAGTAGCTTGTAGGAATTCACCAGACTTCATTATAAGGCCTGTAACGCTACTCTCCAGCTTGGGTGGAAAACATACTAAAGTAGCCACAGTAAGTTTAGGGATATATAGGTTCTCTTCTTTTTGCTTTTGTTATAGGTAGACTATCATGTTCTTGTACACTACTCCTTTAAAAGCAGTTACAACTCATAAGAAGAAAACTAAACGACACTGGTTGGAGTAAGATGAGAAGTAGGATGCAGGTAATCAGAAAGTCTAGGCTCAGTTGGATTTATTTTGCTCTTGCCTCAAAAAGCAAAGGTCCAGAATGGGTAAGATCAGTGATTCTTATAAGTGAGAAAACATATTTTTAGTAAAAATAATCTGCTCGTAATAAATCCACAAGCAGGTGCTCCGTGTGCACTATACTTACTATTTTTCCCAGGTCTATCAAAAGTTATTGTTAAATAGAATTAAAAGATTTTCTACTTGAGGCTGTGTCTTTGTTTTCTAGAATATCTCTGACCACTATTTGAAAAAAAGAGAGTCCTCTTGAGACATAAATAGAGACCTCTAGATGATGCACATAAAAAAGATCCACATTCTAAAGGGACTCATGAATTTTAAAAACAATACCAACTGAGCCAAGAACTCTCCTGTGCAGCAGGAATCAGTGTCCTAAATCTTTTCTGTTACAAGTGTGGTTTCTGGTCTTGCAGCCTCAGCACCATCTGAGAGTTTACAAGAAATGCATAATCTTGAGCTCCAGTCTAGCCCACTGAATCAGAATCTATATTAGTTTTAGTTTTGAGGATGCTGGTAGTGTTCTCTTTTTTGGTCAGTGCTGGTTATAAGCTTTTGTAATTTTATGCCAATTAATCAAGCTGTATCATTATTATGTACCTTTCTGTGCTTCATTTAATAATAAAATACAAATTTAAGAAATACAAAAGTGTCAATTTACAATTAAACCTGGCAGTTTGAAAACAATGTTTTTATTTACGCTACTGCCTATAACCTACTAACACTATATGTGTACACACAGATACATTGCGAGAGGGAATGATAGCAATGTTTATGAAAACAAATTTTATAAGCATAAAAATCTTACATAGTATTCTCAGAGGACAAAATAGGATTGATAAGTCTGTAATCTAGGTGCCTACAGAAGAGGATTCTAATGAGAAGAAAACCGATCTGTACAGAACAATCCTGGAAAACACAAGGTGTGATTGAGAATAGTAGCAAAGGTAAATATCTATGTGAGATTTCCTAATTAAAGTACCCAGAAACCCACTTCTTACGAATTTTTGCAAAATGATTGGTTTCTGTAGTAGTTGAAATAAATATGATCCACATATGAGGTATTAGGTAGAAAAGATTCTAGGACTGAGGTGTCCTATGTAAAAGAGAGGAATTATATAGAATAATACATATCGAATGCTGAAGCTCATGGAAAGCTTGTTTTCATTCATCTCCTAATACACTAAACAGATTGCTATTCCACAGTTAGGAGATTATAGGATTATTCTCTGCAAAAACTGTCTCTAAAGAAAAGACAAACAGTTACTGGCATTTGAGTAATCTCTCACTGAATTGGGTAGGCTTTTTCCTCATCAGCCACCAAGTAACTGATCAGATAAAAGATCTCCTCATGTTCATAGAAATCCTTACTACATTCTTGATCCCTCTTCATGAAATATAAATGGACAACCAAAGATTACCAGGGATGTGAGTACATCCACCAAAACAAAAGTCACATGTCGAAAACAAATTTTATAGTAGAAAATAGATTGGATAGAGAAGAGCTTATTCAGAATAAAACAAGTCCATAAATAATACTCCTAATGAAGTATTCAGTCACCTTATATCTTTGATATAAGAACAGAATACTATTAATAAGAAACAATTAGATAACACAAAATATTTTTTTACATTAAACAATAATATGAAAGATGAAAAAAAAAACCGATAGAAGTCTTGAGAAAGATTTAACAAAGCAGAACCAAAACCCAAAGCATTAAATGAAAGGACTGGGAGAAAAAATATGTAGTGTCAACCCAAGAACACCAACTTCTCATTAATAAAAGTTTTATAAAGACAGAAAAGATAAAAATATAAGAGAAATTTGTTAGAATTAGGACTTTATTAGGAAATTTTTACAAGCCTTTTCCCAGAACAAAGGACACAAGTATAAATTCATAGTATCCACTGAGTAACCCCCCAAAATATTACATACATAAATGTGTATATTCGTATGTGTGTGTATATATGTGTATATATGTGTAATTTCACAGTAAGTTAAGAGAATAAAAAGAAAAGCCACAGACTGGCAGAGAATATTTGAAAATCACTTATTTCATAAGGGACTTATATCTAAAACGGTAAACTTTAAAAACAGTAAAAGATTAAAAACTCAGTTAAAAATCAGACAAAGATCTGAACAGACACTTCACCAAAGAAGATATACAGATAGCCAAAATCATATAAAAAGGTGCTGCATATCATTTGTCATTAGGAAATTGCAAACTAAAACAACAATTAAATATCACTACACATCTGGCTAAAATCCAGAACTACAATACCAGTTACTGGTGAGGATATGGAAGGTTGGGGACTCTTAATCATGGTGGGAACGCAAAATCGTACAGCTGCTCTGGAAAAGAGTTTTGCAGTTTTCCACAAAACTAAACTTTGTCTTACCATGTAATTCAGCAATTGAGTTTCTAGATATTTTGTCTAATTTAGTTGAAAACTCATGTCCACACAATGATACACACATGAAAGTTTATAGATGCATTTTTTAGAATTGAAAAAAATTATAAATAATTATAAATAATTCATCATTTAAGTAAAATGAATGAATAAACAAACTGGGTACATTCATACAATATAATGTTATTCTTTGATTTAAAATAGAGAGAGCTATCGAACTGTGAAAAGACATATTGCTAAGTGAAAGGATCCTGAGAAGGATACATAATTATATGATTTTAACTATATGACGTTCTGGAAAAGACAAAATTAAAAATTATGTAAAGATCAGGTGTTACCAGTGGTTCAGGGAGAGGGTGGGAGGGATGAATAGGTGGAACACAGGAGATTCCTTTCTAGTCTTTCCATCCTTAAGCCCTGTAGTAAGATCAAGGCTTTCATTAGAATTTTTGTGTCTCACATTTTGGCTGAGGTACCAGAATTCGGGAATCTCCATGCCTATAAAACAACTGTAGAGGGTCAGCTTGGATAAACTTAAATATTAGCGCAGATTTACAGCAAAAATTCAAACCAGTTCAACATCCTCAATTTAAAGCCAAGGCCCTAAGAAATTACTACCATTATTTTAGTTACAGAGCCACAGTCCTTATTCATTCTCTTGAAATTCATAGAACTTTGAAACCTGAAGCTTTCGGCTGCACACCCTGACCTATGGCGAGACAAAATCTGATATGAACTGACGTGAGGATATTTTTTATTTCTATTTATCCTGCATAGTTAAATATTCATATGTCCATAGAAATAAAATCAATCTACTTGGTTATGAGAATCTCAGCAAGATCCCACTGATATTGTTATCTAATATTAAAAATATGACCATGTAACATTTCTGAACTCTTAGAAAAATTATTTTTCTAAAAACTGTGCCCCAAGAATTTCAGATAATGGAATATAGATATCTGTAAGAGAGACTGAATGTATTGAAGGTCATGGGTAATAATTAATCCGTCAGGGCAAGATATTATTGGAGATGGGTTGGACCCAGTAAAAGTTTACTGACCTGCTTATTATATGTATCTAAAAGTATTATCCACCAAAACTTTTTTATCAAAGGAAGAAAGCATAATTATTTCAAGAAAACAATATGCATCTGAAATCATTATTTAGACAAAGCTTTCGATCAAAGCAATAACGCAATAACTCTTTAAGGTGATGAGAAAAGCAGGGCTGTAGAATCTCCAAATTTGTAAATATCAGTAAATTAGAAATAGAGCCTATAGCCTCCACCTGTGGATCCTATTCTTTCTTCTTCTGGTCACCAACAAACAATCAGATAAACAGACCAATTTCTACTGTCACTTAATTTCTCGCTGTCTTCATCAATGTCTTTTCCTCTACTGTCTTTTGGTTCTCTTAATTTGTTTCCAAGGATAGGCATATAAGTACTGTTGCTTTTTTTTAATATTCATCCAAAACCAATAGAAGCAGCTATTGAATTAATCATTATGTATAGTTTCAAGATCTTTGGATGAAAAGCATTTGAAATGCAGGGAACAGTTAGTGTCTGTCTTTCCATATAGCACTCACACTTGCATAACATACAGCTGCCTTCTGCTAGTGAGGACAAAGATGTCAAGGTAACTACTGGGAGGTGTATGCAATGGTCTAGCATTGATCATCCAGTCAAGGCCAGCAGATGGTCAGTCATCACATTTATAGGAAAGTCATACTAATATAGGCACAAAAGTTTTTCAAGAAGTTCTTGTTATGAGCAAAAAATGAATATTTGCAAGGCTCCACTTGAGAGAAGTTAATAAGAAAACATCTCTTTCTCCACAAATCTTGTTCATCTGCATGCAGTCAGTTTTGAATCACATTGCTATAATAGAAATTGTCTTTATTTGTTTTTCCTCTATCTGGAACCCTCATTAAAATATCCTTCCAAGGATGAAAGGGATCTCTGTTGTAGCTGATGACATTTCTGGACCCCTCTGATGTTGATTATCTGACCAGTGGAGAGAGGGATACCTAATGACACTTAAAATTTCAAAAGAAATAAGATGACAGAATTCAGTTTTAGGTGCCTTCTAAGAAGCTTACATTTCTTCCACATGTGGCATTCACAACTTATATTTACAGATGCCTCCATGGAAAAAGGATGTCACCGCAGTAGTATGAGTCTCTGACATCTAAGTATGTGTTAACTTGGGTGTCTGAGAGTGCAAACCACAAAAACAAATTGTAGAGGGAGAGAAAGCAAGAACTCTTTTCCTTGAGGACTAAGTACTAGAACCAGCTCTAGGCCATTTCTTTCCATGAGAGAAATAAAATTAATCTTCGGGGGCTGAAGATGTTGGGCCCAAGAGATATTTAAAAGGAGATATATATATAGGGAGTTCCTGGTTCCTATTTGTGTTCTGGGCATCTCTTTTCTTTTATTTTTTCTCCATTCAATTAGTTAAATATCTTAAGGATCTTAGAAAATATAGGTAAGTAAGTTGAGTCATGTTCAATGAAGACATGTAGAAAAAGACAGAAAATGAAAAAGGCAGAAAACTGTAGAAGCTGCTTACTTTACTACAACTTAATTATTTTGCATTTTCATCAACCCTGACCTACGATATATTGGACTTGGCCCTAATTTTGACCTTGATTGCAACTGTAGTATATACTTGTGCTCTTTTATTAAATAGGTCCTCTGGAAATAGTACAAATATATGTATATGTTTTCCTTTTAGAATATGTTCTGCAGTGGTCATTTTTCTTCAACATGTGGGTCTGAAGGTTGTGCTTAGATGTGTTGCATTTATATTCCAGTAGTTAATAACAAAGCTCAGTGGTTAAACATGTTTAGTAGTTAATGCATGCATGTACTTACAGATACATATATGCATGATTTTTTTTCCATTGAATTTACTAAATATTCTTTATACATCAGGTACTGTGCTGGGTATAAATTAAGAATCTGAAACTCAGAGATTTTAACTCCCTTCCCTATATAACAAAGATGTTACACTGATGATGGGGCAAGAATACTGTTTCTAAGCCCAAGTGTCCATTACTATGTTAAACTACCTGCACCTGATAAAAATGACAGATTTGAGGTGAAAATTACCAAGAGATACCATATGCTCAGTATCAAGAAAGTAACTCTTAGCCTTTTTAGATACCCTTAAATCAGTTTATTCTCTGTGCAGTAAATTAAAAACTTAAAGGCAAATAATTAAACTTTTTAAAGCAACAATTATTTTTGTCTTAATAGTGGCAATCTGTAAGTATCCTAATTTTCTATTTTTGGAATGAAAATATATCTGGTTTAAAAAGCAACTATCCTAAAATACTAACTTTGGAGTTGACTCATATGGTTAATTGGTGTCATTTTTACTTATTTTATAAGTAAAACTGAACTCAAATTCTGAAACTTTTAATGATCATGCAGCTAACATATGACTTAGCTAGTATTTAAATTCAATTCTGTGTGGCCCTAGAAGTACACTATTTGTATTACCACACATCTCTATGCATATGTTAATGATTCCATCAGAATATTCTATCAGTAATATTATAAAATAATGCTACAAGGATACCCAGACCTATAATTTAGGTAACTGTAGTCGATAATGCTACAGTCAAGACAAAAACCAAATTTTAAAAAATCACTAGTGTCCCAGAGAGTACCAGTAAAGTCAGAAGCAAACTTGCAAAATTTGTCTTCCTTCCCTTCTACCTCCATTTATTTTATTTTTTATTTTTATTAATTTTTAAATTACATTTATTGAGGTGACCTTGGTAATAAAATTATATAGGATTCTTGTTACAATTGAATAATACATTGTGTGTAGTTTGCATTGTGTGCTTACCACTCAAACCACATCTTCTTTCATCATCATATATTTGACCCCCTTTACCCTTATCTACCTCCTTCTACTTTCTCTCTGGTAACCACTAAACTGTTGTCTGTTTCTGTGAGTTTCTGTTTGTTTGTCTTGTTCATTTGTTGCTTTCAGTTTTATATCCCACATATGAGTAAAATCATATAGTTCTCAACTTTTTCTCTCTGACTTATTTTGTTTAGCATAATCTTAAGATCTACCTATGTTGTCACAAATGGCAGTATTTCATCTTATGGCTGAGTAATATTTTATTGTACATATATACCACATTACTATGTTCCTTTCTATTACATAGATGCCTCTCTCCCATGACTAATATCCTTACGAAGCCTTACTCACTACAAGCCTCCCCTCCATAACTACACTTCACTTACACATGGCTCTGGCATAGATCTATGTAGGTGTGCTCCAAAGTTGATATTTTCTCTGCTCTCTGAAGCATCAAAAGCCCATTCAAAAAAAAAAATCCAACAATTCCAGCTGTACATTAAGTGGTTAAACAATTGATTTATGTAATTAAATTCATAGACTTAAGCATCCAACATTATATTAAAGAGTTTCACACCAACATAAAGAGAGGACTAATAGGCTGACCATTTGAATATTATAAATCGTAAACTTTAACTCAAAATATAGGGTTCAATCATTTCAATCACATAAAATGAAGGATTGAAATATTTAAAACAATAAAAATAAATGCAAAAGTAATAAAACTATACTGTACAATGATTAGTATACCGCACTGCAGTGGGATTAAGAGATAAAGGGCAGTCATTCCTGAAGCCCAAGTACCAACTCAGAAAATAAAAAAATTAGCTAGCTTGTATTTAAAAATAGAAACTGGGGGAGGATTGGAGACACTTTCATCCATTTATTTCATACCTATGTCTATACTTATGCTTATCTATGTATGTTTGTATGTACACACGCATATACAGCCTACCCTAATGTTTTATCTCCTAGGCCAACCTTTCACCCAACATCTCTCTTGCTTCTATCCACATTCTTTGATAATACAGAGAAATGTTAATCAGTAAATTACTTTTATTGAAGGACCATGAACACTGATTTATAATGTGAAAGCATTAAGTTATTGTGGTGATAACTGAAAAAACAAAGTGTATTGTCTAATTTTCAATAAATGACTTAAACATGATAAAATAATTTTTCTTTCCCACATGCTAAACATATACATTTAAGAAGTCAACTCAGCCTGGCATTAAAAACAGTTTAGTTTTTAATGTTTATTTTATAGTTTTAAGGAATGTATTGATTGGCTTACAGAGATCCATTTACTGTGCTTGTGTGTTTTCAATGCATAGCACAAGGCTTAGAATCAAGTCGGTGGTTAATTAAAGTTGAAGAGGGAATATGTTCTCTGATGCTTAACATCTACTTTGTTAACACCTATTTCCTTCTTCATCCATAAGCAATATATTTCAATTTCACATGTCTGTATTATTCAGAAATGTGATCAATAAAAATTTTTTAAGACATGTTTTATATCTAGTTTTATTTTTATAGCTAGTATTGGATGGTCACTAAGATCATAGCTTTCAAATTTACCCTGCCTGACAGAATACAGGGGAACTGAGAGATAAAAGCTAATGGTCTTTGGGACTCTTTATATTTTTACCATCTATAGAAATAGCAATATTTATGTCACACTTTATGTTAAAGGTTTTCAGCAGGTTATTGTGAAGATTTAATTTATATGTGTGTGTGTGTGTGTGTGTGTGTGTTTAATATATATATTTAAACACACACACGCATATAAATTAAACACATATAAATTGCCCATATGTATATATGTATTACCCATATATATGTATGTATATGTATTTATATATATTTATACACACACACACAAACACACACACACACATAGTCATACAACACATATTAATCTCTTATAAAACATTAACTTTTATCTTTTTCAGGATACAATATATAATTCTTCCATGGAAGGAGTCAGAGTACATTCAGGCTAGTAATACATCTCATAGTTCTTTCAAATACAAGAACCTTTTGGGGGAAAATATCTGATAAAATATCATTCAGCCTAAGGGGTCCTCAGTCAGTCCTGTGGGCTTTCACTAAAAGTACAAGGTCTAGAATATGTTCCTGAAGATGTCTCCATCCTTTTACAATCACACCAATCCCCAGGAGATGTGGTATGTCCTGATTGGAATCCCAGGACTGGAAGATCTGCACACCTGGATCTCCATCCCTATCTGTTCTATGTACATTGTGGCCGTCGTAGGCAATATCTTCTTGATCTTCTTGATTGTGACTGAGAGCAGTCTCCATGAGCCCATGTATCTCTTTCTTTCCATGCTGGCCTTAGCAGACGTCTTGCTCTCCACCACCACAGCCCCCAGGATGCTGGCCATCTTCTGGTTCCATTCCATGAATATATCCTTTGCTAGCTGTGTATTCCAGATGTTCTTCATACATTTCATCTTTGTAGCAGAATCTGCTATTCTCCTGGCCATGGCATTTGACCGCTACGTGGCCATCTGTTACCCGCTGAGATATACCACAATTCTAACCTCCTCTGTCATTGGAAAGATTGGCATAGCAGCTGTGGTCAGGAGCTTTATCATATGCTTTCCATTTATTTTCCTGGTATACCGACTTACATATTGTGGGAGAAACATCATTGCCCATTCTTACTGTGAGCACATGGGCATTGCCAGGTTGGCATGTGACAATATCAATGTCAACATTATTTACGGCCTGACTGTGGCCCTACTCTCTACAGGACTGGATGTAGTGTTCATCATTATGTCCTACACAATGATCCTTCTCACAGTGTTTAAGATACCTTCCTGGGCTGCCAGATGCAAAGCCTTTAACACATGTGGTTCCCACATTTGTGTCATACTTATGTTCTATGCTCCCGCATTTTTTTCATTTTTTGCACATCGCTTTGGGGGTAAAACCATCCCTCACCATATCCACATTCTAATAGCCAACCTCTACGTGGTAGTGCCTCCTATGCTCAACCCTATCATTTATGGGGTGAAGACCAAACAGATTCAAGACCGAGTGGTTTTGCTCTTTTCCTCCATCAGCACATGCTGTTAAAATAAAGAATAATGTTAAATACTGGAAATTTCTGAATGAAACGCACACACACATTTTAAAAATCTGGTTCATTGAGATATGATAGGTTCCATAAAATATCCTCGAACACACTTAAAAGGATAATATCCAACAATGTTTCCAGTGCATTTTCCTAATTCACTTAAACTTTTGAAAAAAGTATTTTAAATTAATTTATTCCAATTCTCCTAGACATCCCATTATCATGCATTTTAATTTATTCTTAAGGATATATAAAGATAACTCTGATAAAAGAGAAATATATCTCAAGTTTTAACTCAAATGGACTTTTCCTGTGTAAAACTAAGAAGTGGGAGTTGTGAGGCACTCAACTTTTTTTATAGACAGTTGAAATTCTGTTGAAATGGAAACACTCTTACTGTAATCAGCTGGTAGTTGGAGCAATAGCTGAGGCCACTATATTCTAGATATATGTCTGCAATATTAAGTTAGAATGTGAGCTCTAAAATCAGATGTTTCCTGATTGACCGATATCTCATAAAGTCTACTGTATGGAATAGACACATAGTACATATTTATTGAATGAGTGGATAATACTGGACTAAAACAAGCAATAATCAACATTAAATTAACTCACCTGAAAGCACATAGATAACTTCAAAGCTAATATTTTTTTAAATATTGAGGATTTTTAGTCCAAATTATTAAGGATCATTCTGATATTAACAGAGACTTCACTGAAGACTAAAGGATTGAAAAGTCCATACCCAGGAAACAAAAATAAAAGTCAATAGAAAATTAAACAGAATATTTACGCAGAATGTTATATGAAAAAAGCTCCAATAACACCAAATGTAATTATCCATGTACTTGTCTCTGCACTGTACCTTAATTCTTTCATATTAAGAGAATATTTTTACAATTATTCTTCTCAAAGCCTAGCACAATGGCATGAGAATGTGAAATGTGACCTTATTTACACTTAACAAAACAATAAACTTTTAGGTGTTCTCTTGAATAATTGTATCCTTTCCATTGTTTTTTCATTTGTTTCTCTGAACACACACACACACACACACACACACACACACACACACACACATATATATATATACACACACACATATACACACACTTATACACACACATACATATACATACACATACATATACATTTGTGCACCAAAAAAGAAGAAAATTATGAATAGACTTCCTTATATCATTTTCATTTGGGGGAAGGGGAAAGAAAACAGAGAAAATACAATTAATTTGTGCCCAGTAATACTTGGCTAAATGAACACTATTTTGATTTGTCTTCAAAATATTTGGATTTCACATTCACAGTTTTTAAAATGCAAAGTAGGTATTTTTTCACTATACTTTAAGTATTTTGTTATCATATTTATACTTAGTGCTATATTTATCCATCATAATATCACTATAAGGTTATTTATATAGAAATACTGGTAACAATATCTGTATTTTATAGGTGAAGGACCTGTATATAGGACAGAGAGGCAAAGTTAACTTCTCAAGCTGTCAGAGCAAAAAACTAACTTGAACAGAAACCCAAGTTTAAATAAAATTTCATATTGTTATACTAATAAGTAATTAGTATAACACCAATTTTTTATTTACATAAAATAAATATATTTTATGTAAATATTTACAAAAATATTTACAAAAAAATAAGTTAAATATCAATGTGAGAAATGAAAAAATGTTTCCCTGACCCTTGGAATTATGAATAATTACCTTGGTTTAAAAAATATGTTCTATTTACTTTGATTTTATAAAGAAAGTGTATTTTAAGGGTTAAAAGTTGAATGTTAGATATTCTATTTTTCTGTCACACACTAACTTTATGAAGTGGACATGTTATATTAAGTATTGGTTCTCAACTGATAAATGGAATTATTTTAGTATTCTCATTTGTTTGATACTTATATGAAATATGTCATATGATATACTCAACATTTAATAAATATTTATTTTTTCTTGGTTTTGATGATGATGGTAATTTTAATGAATAGATACATTAAAAAACTCAATTCACCAAACAACCTAGTCCTGATACCAATAATCCTCAGAAAATTGTTTGGAATGGGTCATCATCATAGGTACTGAAGTCTCATAAAATTTTGACAAAAGTTGCAACAAATTAGAAGATTCCGATTCAGGGGCAAACATTTCAAGGATTAAAGAGAAGAGTAAATAGATGATAGCATGATGACAGAATATATGATTAAGTGGCCTTAAGACATTTCTATACATGCATTTGGCAGTGGGAAACTAAGAGAATGCCAATTTCCTATCTAGAATGTATGATATTTGATAGGAACATTCAGATTGTGGTTTCAGGAATTTGAAGATGCTGAAAGGAGGTATATTACTGTGCTTAGCTGCCAAATACAACATTACTGAAATGTTGCCGTGTTTTGTCTTCATTTTATTGAGTTTATTGGGGCAACAGTGGTTAATAAAATTATAAATGTTTCACGAGTACAATCTTATAATACATCATCTGTATATTGCATTGTGTTCTCCATCCAAAGTCAAATCTCCTGTCACCATATATTCAAAATCTTGGCATGTCCTATTCTTTTCTTGACCACCAAACTCTAGGCTACTTAACAATGACAAAGAAAGACAAGATACCACACAAAATGGAAATGGACGGGCTTAAGAAAAAACTGACCAGCTCTTCCAAATGGATTATTTTTATTTCTTTTAGAGTGCTAAGAGACTAGTCCTTAGTGAGACTAGTCCTTTATAACCAGTAGAGGATGAGTAATTTGTCATTAGACTCTCAGATTCAGAGATTTAAAAGATACGTCATCTTGGTTGATGAAATGTAGCTTTTCCCCAGGCTGATATAGAGACTAGTCAGAGAATACATCTTTCTTCTTGTGGTTTTTGGTGTTCCCTTATAAATGGCCTCAGACATTATGAAACTCTATGATGTAGAGCAGATAGTGTTAAGAAAAAGTTTCCAAAATGTGAAGAGTCAAAACTACTACAGTGTCAAAACTACTGCAGAATACTGTGTTGTAATTGAGGTTTTAACTAATACAAATCAAAGAAATATAGAAACTAGAAAAAAAAGAACTAATAGATATTTTTGTTAATTTTTATTTATTTATTTTACAGATGCTGTGATTTTTAATCTATAAAGCATAGAAAAGTCAACAGACTTCTAAAAGAACAACATAAAAATACATAGTATTTGTACTATATTGTGTACTTGAAATCTGCTGAGAGGGCAAATCTTGGACATTCTCAGCACAAGAAAGAAGGAAAAATTACAATAATACAGGTGTGAAGTGATAGATATCTTGATTGGCTTGGTTTGTGAGGATATTTCATATATACCCATATTGTGTCATCAGGTTGTACAAATTAAATATGTACAAATTTATATTGTAAGTTATACCTGAGTAAAACTTGGAGAAAAAATAATGTTTTATAGCAGCAATAATAAATAAAACAAAAAACAGAAAAATGACCTCATTCAAAAAGGTAATAAAAATGTAGAAAATGTTTACTGCATATTACTCATTGAAATAATAGTAATTCTCGTCAAAGGAATCTATAAATTCAATGTTATCCCACTCAAAATACTAATATGATGACATTATGTTTTACTGATGATTTCCTTTAAAAATTTTTTTCAAACTTTTATTGCAGTAAATATATATACCATAAAATTTGCTGTATTAAATTTTTAAAAAATATTTTCTTTGAAGATAACATTTCGAATTTTTATTAAAGTTGAGGGGGCATACAGTAATACATGTTTCTGGTATATGATGCTGTGATTCAATATTTACATAAACTTTTAAAAATGTACAATACAGTAGCATTAATAATATTCACAATGTTATAAAACTATAACCACTATTTAATTCCAAAATCTTTTATTATTCAACACATAAACTGTAGACCTATTAAACAGTAAGTCTTTATTCCCTGTTAACCTCCAATATGCTTTATATTTCTATAAATTTGCTTATTCTAGGTATTTCATATAAGTAGGATCATACAATAGTTAACATTTTGGTCTGGCTTATTTCACTCAACATAATGTTTTCAAAGTTTATCCATGTTGTAGTATGCATCTATACTTTTTTTCCTTTTCATGGATATGTAATAATCCATTTGTATGTATAAACAAGGTTTTTTTTGTTCATTAATCTGTTGATGTATACTTTTTTTTCCACCATTTGGCTACTATGAATAATACTGTAATGAACATTTATGTACAAGTAACAGTTTGAGTCTCCGTTTTCAATTTTTGGGGGTACGTATTCAGGATGAAGTTATGGGGTTATATATGAATTGTATGCTTATCTTTTTAAAGAACTAACTAATTGTTTTCTACACAATTTATACAATTTTACATTTCCATCAGCAATATATACTGGATCTATTTTTTTACATCCTTGCCAACACTTGTTGTGAGTTTTTTTTTGAATTATGGATATTTTAGTAGGTGTAAAATGATATTTTATTATGGTTTTTATTTATTTTACATATGCCATTGGCCATTTGCATATTTTCTTTGGAGAAATGACTATTTAAGTCCTTTGCCCATTTTTAAAATTGGGTTGTTTATCTTTTTAATTTTGAATTAATTGAGTTCTTTATGTATTCTGTATATTAACCCTTTATCAGATATATAATTTGCAAATATTTCTTTCACTTTGTAGGCTGTCTTTTACTTTCTTGATAATGTTATTTGATACATAAAATTTTTAACTTTTATGAAACCTAATTTATCTATTTTTAAAGTTTTGCTGCTTATGCTTTTGTCACACTGAGACTATTGTCAACTCCAATGTCATGAAGATTTACCTCTGTTTTCTTCTAAAAGTTTTATGGTCTTAGCTTTTCTTTTTAGGTCTTTTGTCCATTTTTATGCATGCTGGCTTTTAATGTTTATTTAAAATAATAAATATGTAAAAATCAGCAAGAATTTAAAAAGTAAAATGACCAATTAGATATGAACTTATATATCATGAAAACAGAATAATCATAGCAGTGGGGGCTAAAATAGACAATCAGATCAAAGAGCAGACTAAAGGGGTAAGAAACAGAATTATATTTATCTAACAATTAAAATAAAATAGTTCCTCAAAATGGTTGAGAAAAGATCAGACCTCCAATTAATATACAGTATTGAAAAAACATTTATATATTTGGGAATAATTAAATGAAACCCCTAATCACCTAAGTTCTCAAAACAAACTCCAAACAAAATAGGAGTAAAAGTTTTTTTCTCTCTCTCTGCTCTACTGCTATCTTTTTTTCACTATTAATGTCTCCATCTCTATCTCTCTCTCTATCTCTCTATCTCTATCTCTATCTCTCTCTATCTCTATCTCTATCTCTATCTCTATCTCTCTATCTCTATCTCTATCTCTATCTCTATCTTTGTTACTTTCTATTTCTATAGTTCTATCTCTATATTACCATATCTATTTTGATTTTGTGTATGGAATAGCATCTTAAAAATAAAGAGTATTATGTCATAAAAATGTTAAATTGATTACACAAAAGTATGTATGACATGTATATGACAAAAGGAACAAACTTAAAAGACAAGAGTTAAAAGACAAGAGAAAATGATATTCAAAATATGAACAATTTGCTCTATCTAAATTATAATTAGTAATTTTAGATTTAATTATGTGTTATTTTTCTTAATTTTGTATAATCATACTCATATATATTTCCTGGCATGCTTCTTAGTGGGAATCATTCACTTACCTTCTGTAGAATCCAGCTGAAGTTTCTGAGAATAATTATTCATGGTTAATTGCTCTTTTGGGACTTGTCTCATCTTGTCTTTTCTGACAGTTAGCTAAGCTCATATAAGGGAAAGGAGGAACTATGCCCACAGCCCAGTTGGCAGAAAACAATAAGAAAGGAAATGCATTTATTGATGTGCCTGTTCTCAATTCCACCTGGATAAGTGAGTATCTGATATCTAGGATTAGCTAGTTATAATTCTGCCTAATGATATACTGATGATACTGGCTTGCCACCAGCTTGAGAAAGGTGATTATGAATATTTCATTTCTACAATCAGTGGCATCACGGTGGTAGTATGAAATAGCTCATAGTGCTAGTAGTTAACTAAAGAAATTGGCATTTTTATTCAGAGAGCTGATTGTTAAATATTTATCAGCATTCCACTCTTTATACCTAACCAAGGACTCTAGCCCAATATGAGAGGAAGACTTCACTCACCATCTTCATCCTCCAGCTCCATCCTGAATTTTATTTCTGGCCCCTAACCTTAACACTCAAGGCCTTACTACAGTTGAGTAGAATTTTAGTATTAATAAACTTGTTCCCAGATTTAAAAAAAGAAAAACTTAGCCCTGAACCCCAGCACCGCAATCATACTCAGCTTAATAGATCCTGTTAGCTTTAGTGTTACTCTCAGGCCTGATCCCAGGTTCCAGCAGGAGACACTGACCTTCCTGCAAAATACAGAGAAACTCTTCCTATCATTCATGGATAGCAGGTGGAGAAAGAGTGAATTGGTAAGTTAAAAAAAAGGCACTGGAAAATGCTAAAAACTGGGAAAAACTATCTCTGCTTTCTAATATAAAAAATTGTTCCTTTTATTTAACATATTGAATATTTACTGAGGTCCAAATATAATGATAAATAATTTGCATATATCATCTTATATTACTATTGTTGCTTTTATATCAAATGCCTGGATCTAAGATAACTTAAGTGACTCCTCCAAGATCACAAGCCTATTAAGTCTTAAAACCAAGAATGTTCTTTACTATTGCTATATTACTTTTGCTACTTATTAACTCCTGTACAAACTACAGTAAGTTACCAGGTTCTTCAGTCCTCATATCCATATGAAGTTTTCATTTCTATGCTTATTATCACTGCTTTTCACTGCCATAAATAACCCAGCTTCAGATTTCTATAACTGCCTTTTGTGTTTGGCATATTCATAATCCATGTTGAAATGGTCTTCTACATATCTAATCAGATTTTATTTTCATACATTGTGGTTTACATGTGCCCTTGTTTCAGAAATAAGGTTTCCATCTCTTTTCTAAAAAAAACTTAATTATGACTTTCATAAGCTCAGAATATAATGTACAATAACTTGGTAGAGGTATATATTTTTCAGTCTCCGTGTGTTTTCCAATATCTTCTAATAGAATCTCACCATGATATTTCCAATGGTTCTGTTGAGTTCACACCTGCAACATTCGCTCTTGCTAGCATCCCAGGGCTGAAAGCAAAGTATATATGAATATCTATTCCCTTCTGCCTGATAGACATTATCATCTTCATAGAAAATGACACCATTATTTATATCATTCTAATTGAATCTGCTTTGCACCAGCCCATGACTTCTTTCTGGCCATGCTGGCCTTTGTCGAACTTGATGTTTCTGCTTCCACCATGCCTACTGTGTTAGGCATTTTTCTCTTTGGCATTCATACTAAATGTCTGTTGAATGTCTGTTCCAGATGTTTTCCATGCATTCTTTTGCCCTCATGGAGTCAGGTGTCCTTCTGGCTATGTCTATAGACCGCTTTGTGGCTATTTATAGCCCACTGCACTATACAACCATCCTGACAATTCCCCGCATCACTGGGATGGGCGCCACCATTGCCTTGAGAAGCATGATGCTTATGTCCCCACTGCTCTTTCTTCTGATCAGTCTGCCTTTCTGTGGCCATAACACCCTCACACACTCTTACTGCCTCCACTCTGATCTGATCAAATTGCCCTGTGCAGACACCCATCTTAACAGCATCCTTGATCTGTTTGTCATTACCTCCACATTTGGCTGGACTCATTGCTCATCATGATATCTTACATGCTGATTCTTCACACAGTACTGGGAATAGCTTCTGGGGCAGGACGTTGGAAGGCATTTAACACATGTGTATCACACATCTGTGCTGTACTTGTGTACTATGTTCCCATGATCAGCCTCTCTTTGTTGCATCGCTTTGAGCAGCATTTACCTCCACTCCTCCAGACTGTCATGGCAAATGCATACCTCTTTTTCCCACCTCTGGTCAACCCCATTGTATATAGCATGAAAACGAAGGAAATTCGCAATAGTATATTATGTACACTGTCTAGAAAGAGAGGTAAGATCTAATCAAGACAGAAAACACCCTGAGAACACATGAACTTTGGCCACACCAATTGCCTGGATATTAGCCTTGCCAATGGGAAAAATTACATAGTTTATTGTTGCTTATGAGTGAATTATAAGCTTTAATAGATGGAGAAAAGAAAAATAGCATCACTCTATCCTCCTGAGAATAGAAATGTTATTACTCCGAGGTAAACTTATAAAACAAGGCATGGGACCTGAGACATTTTTTCCTGATGAGAACACTATTAGTCTATCAAATTCTTGAATATTCAATTCACTTGTTTTTCCTTCTGGAATAGGTAGAATGCCTTCTCAGAGGTTTTCATTTCCAAGTACATGCAAAATTTGCGAGTGAAAAGAATCAGAACACAAAATAGTGTCTTTTATTATTACTTTTATATTGTTTCACAACAAATATAACTAATTTAATATCAAAAACAACAGAACAGTGGTTATATTTGAGGGGTGTAGAGAGAGAAAATGACTGCAAAAACACATTAAAAATTTTTCAAAAGATAGAAATGCTCTATATTGTGTTGGGAATGATTTAAGTTGCATGGCTGTTTCCATTTGTCAATATAGTAGAGATAAAACTTGCACATTTCAATGCAAGCTATTTTGACCTGTAAACTTCTAAATAATAATAATAATAATAATAATAATAATAATAATACCAATAATTCTTGGGTTGCATATGGATGAAAGTATAGAAGATACAAAAATGGCATAATGTTGATCATTGTTGAAGCTGGGTGATGGGTAGATGGAGATTCTGATAATATTCTTATTTGTACATGCTTAAAATTTTTGTAATAAGAATTTTAAAAATACTAATGGTGTTAATATTAAATCTTCATCGAATATGTGCCATAAAACAGAGATCACTTTCAATTAGTCAGGATGATTTGGTCAGAAAAAAAATTTGACTTTAGGAAAATATTTTATTTGTAATGAGCTATGGTTAGAAAAAATAAAAATCTAATGGATTTTTATAATTCACTCATAAACATGGATCACTCAGTAATAGACGTCTTTATCAAATGGATCTCCACTTAACATCAGTCTAATTGCTAAAGTATTTTCTTCTACTACCTTAATCTCCACACCATCAGAAAAATCATCTAAGATGCTTTGGGTCAAACTTTCTTATGATTATAATAAAGAAATATTTAAAATAGTAACCTCAAAGGCAAGGAAAATAAAAGCAAAAATAAATAAATGGGATTATATCAAACTAAAAAGCTTCTACACAGCAAAAGAAACCATCAACAAGACAAAGAGGCAACCAATTGAATGGGAGAAGATATTTGCAAACAATGCCTCTGATAAAGAGCTAATGTCTAAAATACACAAAGTACTCATACAACTCAATAACAACAGCAAAACAAATAATCTAATTAAAAAGTGGGCAGAGGACCTGAACAGACACTTTTTCTAAGAAAGCATACAAATAGCCAACAGACATATGAAAAGATGCTCGACTGTACTAGCTATTAGGAAAAATCAAACCAAAATCACAATAAGATACCATCTCATATCTGTTAGAATGGCTATTATTAACAAGATAAGTAATAACAAGTGTTGGAGAGGTTGTGGAGAAAAGGAACCCTCACTCACTGTACCAATGTAAACTGGTACAGCCACTATTGAAAACAGTATGAAGGTTCCTCAAATAATTAAGACTAAAATTACCATATGACCCAGAAAACCCTTTTGTGGGTATCTGGCCTCAAAATTTGAAAACATTTATCTGTACATATATATGTACCTTGATGTTCATAGCAGCATTATTCATGGTGGCCAAGACATGGAAACAACCAAAGTACCTTTTGATAGGTAATTGGATAAAGAAGAAGTAGTACACATATACAGTGAAATATTATTCAGCCATAAGAACAGATGAAATACTGCCATTTGTGACAGCATAAATGGGTTTTGGGATTATCATGCTAAGCAAAATAAGGCAAAAAAATGAGAAGCATGTAATTTAACTCATATGTGGAATATAAAACTGAAAGCAACAAATGAATAAGACAAACAGAGAATTATGGACACAAATGACCATTTAGTTGTTACCAGAGGGAGAAGGAGGAGAGAGGTAAATAAGGTAAAGGAGGTCAAAAACATCTAAGTTCGAAATGTTTTTATAGAAATTGCCATATTGAAGGCAATAACTAATAGATAGAATTACCAGCAAATGTGTATAGTTTAAGGGTGAAAAAAACCTAGGATAAAATTTGGGGGAGAACCAAAATTTAAATCAAATCAGTAGGAGAAGAAAAGAGGTTTGAATCAAAAGGTAAACTAGTATAAATTGTTTGTTGTTGACTGAAAAATAGGCTGAAGATTGGCTCAGATGCCAAGCTGACTTCTGAACCAATTCCATTAAACAGAAATCAGTAACATTATTTCATGCTCCTTTATGGAGAAAATTCTAAAAATAGTATTTAGGGTCCCTTGTTTTTTCATCCCCCCTTTTTTTAATTCTCTCTGAAATTCATTCTGAATGCTCTCTTCTATTCCACTGAAAGTATTCTTCCTAAATTTGCCAGCATCTCAACATTTCTATGTCAGGTACTTCTTAAGGCTAAGAACATACATGAAAATCTAGAAACTAAGTGAAACATGTCATAGAGAAATGTATCATGTGCTTAAGTCTTTCTTAGAATTATCATTTGTTCTCATGATGAAATATATATAAATTTGTCTTTCCATATTTCTAAAATTTAAAGGCTTAAGCCATCTTTTTTCCTTTCCATGAAGAGCACATGGCAAAATTCCTTCATATACATGAGGCATATAACAACTGCTTTTCAGAGGAAGAGAGAGGAAAAGAGGGAGACAGGTATAAATGGTGGGAGAGAAATTTTAGTTAAATGTGCAACAACTTGCTTAGAGCTCAACGTGGTAGGCTTTTAAAATCTCCACCATAATTGGTTATTCTGATAAATTGCTAAACTTACAAAAATAGCTTCAGTGAAATAAAATTTAAAAATTGAAGAATAAGACTCAGGAGAATGAGAAGTAAATATGTAATAAAGGAGCAGTTATGGATACAGATGTTTATTCCCAGAAGTGCCTTAGTGAAAGGAAAAGATAAAGGTATTTATGTAAGTAGAATTCATTGGTAGAACATGCCTACATTTAAAAGAACTTTAGTTTTTTTCTTTTGTTTTGTTTGTTTGTTTGTAAATGAGAACAACAGATAAAGAGCTCAGCTTTATTTAAAAATGTGTATATTAATTTCTTTGCATTTAGCCTGTGGAGAATAATAAAAGAAAAGAGGAAAGCAAGGAGCTATCTTCAAGTTGTAGAAATAATTTCATGGATATTAGGTGTAGAATAGCCCAAAAGGGTTTAGTAAAAATCTGTTGTGTCCCTTGTGGTTTTTGGCTAATAGCTAGAAAATCCCTCTTTCTATGTTTATAACTCTTCATTTTCCACACATTCATTAGGGAACATTAAAATCAGTGGCTGGAGGTTTCTTCTATTTGAGCTCAATAAATTTATGCTATACACCATAATAATACAGACCTTGCTGTGAGTTTTGTTGAAGGGTGAACACAGACATATAATCTCAGACAGATTTACTGAAGAGAAAGAGTGTCTGTATTGCAGAGACACAAGCATATATGACCATCCCAGAGATGTCTACATATTGGTACATGACCCCAGCACAAAATGGGTCAGGGTTATGACCCATTATGGGTCAATATCAGGGTTATGACATTGATTGGGTGCCATAACAGAGGGTTTAGATAGAAAGATGAAGCATTGGAGAACACAAAACACAAAGGCCTGAAATAAGAATCACAGGAGGATAAGAGTTAATGTGTGTTAAGAGATCGGTGATAGTGATATGAAGGACTGACAATAGTCTTCAGGTATCTAGCAAGAGAAGAACCAACGTTCAACAGCAATTGTCTTATGCTTCCCAAGTTTACACCACAATTCTGTTATCAGCTTTTCCAATGATTATCACTCCCTCCCACTAGCCCTGTACTTTCTTATGCACTCTCTCATCTGTTATCATTCCTGTCAAGTAATGCTCACATGTCGTCTCCTTGCTCTTGAATAAGTTAGATACTGTGATTGTTATTGAAGGGTTCTTACTCTAATTCTGATTATCTTTAAGGAAGAAAAACTTCACTTCTATAAAAAGTCAGGGATCTATGGATTTGGGTGTCATAGAATTAAGTATTGGAGAGCAAACATGTGGAAATTAAAGTGCTGATTTGACTAATGAGTCTATCCTAAATGTATGTCAGCTAATAGAACCTTCCTATCATAGAAGGCTAACTTGATTCTTTCACTTGAGGTTTAACTGAGTAAACCAAAGCTACTTGAATTATTGGTATATTGGGTGGCACTGAGTATCTAAGTGAGAATGAGCTTGCTGACAAAAAGTAACTTAATTGAAGAGTCTACAAAAGGATGAAATAACCTAACCTTATTTTTTACAGAATTGAAAACATGTCTCTAATGTATGGTTTGAGAATTTCTTACTTCAAAATATGTAATATAAAAAATAATGGTTTTGATCAGAGAAGAACTTTCATATAAGGCGTAAGAGTTGAAGTTTTCTTTTTCTTTCTATCTATCTATCTATCTATCTATCTATCTATCTATCTATCTATCTATCTATCATCTATCTATCTATTTAATTGAAGAAGTTATTTAAATTTTTCCTCCATCTACATCCCCCACCCCTTACACCCTATCCTCTGGTAACCACTAGTTCATTGTCTATGTTCATGAGTCTCTGTTTGTTTGTCCTTTTCATTTGTTGCTTTTAGGTTTACATTTCACATATAAGTGATATCATATGATTTTCAACTTTTTCTGTCTGGCTTATTTTGTTTAGTATGATTATTTCAAGGTCCTTCCATGTTGTTTCAAATGTTAATATTTCATTTCTTCTTATGGCTGAGTAATATTCCATTGTATATATATGTACCACAACTTCTTTAGCCAATCATCTATCGTAGGACACTTTGGCTGCTTCCATGTTCTGACCACTATGAGTAATGCTGCTATGAACATCAGTGTGCAAATATTTTTCCAGATATGAGTTTTCAAGTCTTTGGGGCAAATAGTGAGTAGGGGAATGTCTAGATCATATAAGAGATCAATTCTTAGTTTTTTGAGGAACTTCCATACTGTTTTGCATAGTGATTGTACCAATTTACAGTCCCACCAGTAGTGTAGGAGGGTTCCTTTTTCCCTCACATCCTCTCCAACATTAGTTGCTACTTGTCTTGTTGATTATAGCTATTCTAATAGGTGTGAGATGGTATCTCATAGTGGTTTTGATTTGCATTTCACTAATAACAAGTGATATTGAGTATCTTTTCAAATATTTGTTGGCATTTGTATGACATCTAGGGTAAAGCGTCTATTCAGATCCTCTGCCCACTTTATGATTGAATTGTTTGTTTTTTGTTGTCATTGTGTCGTATGAGTTCTTTGCATATTTTGGATATTAGGTCCTTATTGGAGGCCTTGCTTGCAAATATATTTTCCCATTTGATGGTTCTCTCTTTACTTGCTGACAATTTCTTTTGCTGAGCAGAAGCTTTTTAATTTGATATAGTTGCATTCATTTATTTTTGCTTTTACTTCCCTTGCCTTTGAGGTCAAATTAATAAAATCTTCTTTAAGTCCATGGTTCTTGGGTTTAGCTCCTGTGTTTTCTTCTATGCATTTTATTGTTTCAGGTCTTATATTCAGGCCCTTAATCCATTTTAAGTTAATTTCGGTGTGTGGTGATAGAAAACAATCTAGTTTCATTCTTTTCAGGTGGCTTTCCAATTTTCCCAGCACCATTTATTGAAGAGGCTTCCTTTCTCCACTGTATGGTTTTGGCTTTTTTGTCAAAATTATTTGACAAAAAATAAATATAAATATGGGTTTACTTCCAGACACTCAATACTGTTTCACTGGTTTGTGTGTCTGTTTTGCTGCCAATACCATGCCATTTTGATTACTGTCACATTATAGTATAATTTGAAGTCAGGCAGAGTGATACTTCCAGCCTCATTCTTTTTTTCTCATCTGACATTGGCAAATTCAAGCTTTGATGTGCTTCCATAAAGATCTGATGATTTTTTTGGTTCCATTTCTTTAAAAAATGTCGATGGGATTTTGATTTGGATTGTATTCAATCTGTATATTGCTTTAGGTAAGTTGTTTTTTAAAACTATATTGATTCTTCCAATCTAAAAACATGGAATATCATTCTATTTCTTTGTATCTTCTTTGATTACTTTTAATAGAGTCTTGTACTTTTCATTATATAGGTCTTTCCCATGTTTTGTTAAATTTATTTCTAGGTATTTTATTCTTTTTGTCACAATTGCAAAAGGAATTATTTTTCCTCTTCTTTTCCTAACACTTTGTTATTAAAGTATAGGAATGCTATGAATTTTTGGCATTGATTTTGTATCCAGAAATTTTTTTTTTGTATTTGCTTATTGTTTCTAGTAGTGTTCTTGTGGAGTCTTTAGGGTTTTCTATATAGAGAATCATGTCATCAGCAAATAGTGACAGTTTGACTTCTTCATTTCCTATTTGGCTGCCTTTTATATCTTTCTCTTGTCTGACTGCACTCACTAGAACCTCCAATATTCTATTGAATAAGAGTGGCAATAGTGGACAGCCTTGCCTTGTTTGTAATTGTAGAGGAAAAGTTTTTAGTTTTTCACCATTAAATATAATGTTGGCTGAGGTTTTGTCATATATAGCCTTTATTATGTTAAGGTACTTTACTTCTGTACTTTTTTGGAAGAGTTTGAGGAGAATTGGTATTAAATCTTCTTTGAATATTAGGTAGAATTCACAAGTGAAGCCATCTGCTCCTGGATTTTTACTTTTTGGTAGGTTTTTGATGATTGTTTCAATTTCCATACTGCTATCTCTGTGTCCCAGTATGTGGTCAATCCTTGAGAATGTTCCATGTGCACAAGAGAAGAATGTATAAGCAGCTGTTTTGGTATGGAAGGCTCTGTAAATGTCAATTATGTCCAGTTTGTCTAATGGGTCATTTAAGGATGTTATTTCTTTACCGATTTTTCTTTTTGGATGATCTGTTTATATCTGACAGTGGGGTATTTAGGTCCCTACTTCAATAGTTCTGTTAGTAATTGCTTTACATATTTCAGGGCTCCCTGATTGGGAGCATAGATATTAATAAGTGTCATGTCTTCTTAGTGCATGATTCCCTTTATCACTATGAAGTGTTCCTCAATATTTTTCTTTACCATTTTTACTTCGAAGTCTATTTTATCCAATATTAGTACCACTATTCCTGCTTTTCTCTGAATGTCATTTGCTTGAAATATCATTTTTTTACCCTTTCACTCTGAGTCTATATTTGTCTTGGAGCTGAGATTTGTCTCTTGGAGGCAGCATTTTGATCCATTGTGCAACTTTGTGCCTTTTTATTGGTGAGTTTAGTTTATTTACATTTAGGGGAATTATTGAAATGAGGTTTTCTTATAGCCATTTTATCTTTTGCTTTATGGTAGCTTGTTGTTTCCATGATTCCTTGTCATTGTGTTTCTGTTTTCTTTATTTTGATTGGCTTTTGTGGGTTTTCCTTCTTGTCCTTGTTTTATGTTACGTACTTTGGTTCAGAGTCTTTGGCATGTGGTTATCTTTACGGATATGTAAAGTATAGTTATATATATAGTCATTTCTTTTCTTCCACACTTACCTTATCTCCATTTCTCTTTGGGAATCTGAATCTCTCAATCCCCTTTTTCAGTCATTATTGTCTCCCTATGTATGCTGAACATTCATTACTATCTTGCTATAGCAATTCTCTTATTATTTAAGCTTTGATGCCCTGTTCTTAATAAGGATTGCACTCCTCTGCTTCTATTTGCCTGACAGTTACTTTACTCCTAATCGTGTATTTTGTTGTTTTTATTTTGCTTTAGGTGAGCTGACTCCTTTCAGTATTTCCTTTAGTGCAGGCCTTGTAGTGGAGAATTCCCTCAATTTTTGTATGTCTGGAAAGGTCTTAATTTCTCCTTCATATGTAAAGGAGAACTTAGCTGGATACATTATTCTTGGCTGGTAGTTCCTTTCATTTAATATTTTGATTATTTGATTCCACTTTTTTCTGGCTTGTAAGGTTTGCACTGAGAAATCTGAGGATAATCAAATGGATTTTCTTTTATAGGTTACCATCTTCTTTTCTCTGGTTGCCTTGAGAATTCTGTCTCTGTCATTGATTTTTGATAATTTTAATACAATATGTCTTGATGAAGGCTTTTTTGTGTTGAGATAATTGAAGGTTCTATTGCCTTCTTGAATTACAAGCTCCAGCTCATTTCTTAGATTTGGGAAATTCTCATTCACTATTTGTCTGAAAATGCTTTCTAGACCTTGATCCTTTACCTACCATTTGAGAATTCCCATTATTCTTATATTTCCTCTCTTGATGGTATCAGCAAATTTTTAAATTTCTCTTTCATTATTTTCATTCTTCATTTTCTCTCTTCTTCCTTCTGATTTATTTCTAAATTTCTGTCTTCCATATCACTGATCCTTTTCTATTTAGCCTACTCTATTTCCCAAGCTTTTTAGTATATTTTCAACTCTTGCAGTGTGTTCTTTATCTCCAGAAGGTCTATTTGATTTTTTTTTGAGGGTTTCAATCTCCTTGCTAAATAATTTATTCTGCTAATCTAGTGATTTTCTTCAATTCTTGAAAATGTTGATATGATTCATTTCGGACCTCACTGAGTTTTTTCAGAAGTACCACCCTTAATTCTCTGTCATTAAAGTTGCATTCTTCTATGTCTGTAAGCTTATTTTCTGGAGATTTTTTTTTTCTTTCAGAGATGCCTTGTCATCTTGGTTGTTCATGGTGTTTAATGGGCTATTTTTCTGCCTGGGTATTAATGGAAGTGTATTCTGCTTTTTCTTTTTTTCCAGAAAGATTTATTATATAACGGTCCCTAGCCTGTTGCAAAAAAGATGTTTTTCTCTTGGTTTCCAATAGGTGGCATCTAAGCATCTTGGGTCTCTGCTTTATACGAAGTGTTAATAATGTCTTTCTTTTTCTTATAGATGTTTAATCATGCTCACTACCCTTTGTCTTAGTTCCCATCAGTGTTAGCAACAGTTTCACTAGCATTTGCTCAGATTCTCTTGGGGTTCTGCAGTGTTCTATCTTGGAAGATATGGGGGGAGGGGCCTCTGGGTGGGGGGTAGGGTCTGTGGCTTATCCTTGGTTTTGCAGTCGTGGCTCGTAAAAGTCAACTGTTGTTTCTTTGCAAGGAGCTATTCCCACTTTTCTGCCATCCCCGTTTCTTTGCCTTCTGCCCTGATGACTGGGCACTGCCATGCCACAGGAAGCTCACAGCTCTAACAGGCGTGGTTGTTCAGGGAACTCGCCACACCTTCTTCCCTCCCCCTCCTCCTACAGGTAGCTTCAGCTGCAAGAGGCAGATTCTGTTTCTCCCAGTCCACCACCTGACACCCAGGGTTCTGACCTGTGGTAGCTCTTATGCATCCTATGTTGACACTAATAGGCATCTCAAGCCTATAGTCCATGTAGTGCTAGATTGAGATCTTATTCTGTACCAGGTATGTTGTCACTATAATTGGAAATTCCTTAATCCTAATTTTCATCAAATCAGAACATAGCATTCATGAGCCCATGTACATTTTCCTAAGGATGGTAGGAATCACAGATATTGGAGTTGGTACCAGTATGGTGCTCAAGATGCTTGGAATCTTCTGGTTTCATGTACCAGAGATTTATTTTGATACTTACTTGCTTCAAATGGGGCTTGTCCACATATTTTAGTTCATAGAGTTGGGCATCCTACTGGCCTGGCCCTGGACCATCATGTGGCCATTCGTTATTCTCTAGGACATGCTACCATCTTTACCCACTAGGTAGTCACTCAAATAGGTCACTACCATGGTAACCCTCAGGGCTGTCATTCTAATAGCTCAATCTTTAGTACTGATAAAGTGACAGTTTTAATTTTATCATACGACAGTAGTCTTAGGTTAACAGAATTTGTGATTTGTTTGTGACTTTTATTATTTTAGGATTTGACCTCGTATTCATCACAATGTCTAATATACAGATATTTATTATAGTTTTTCATTTGCCCCAGAAGGAAGCTAGGTAGAAAGCATTTAATATTTGCACTGCTTATATCTGTGTCTTCCTTTAGCTCTACTGTCTTGCCATCTTCTTCACAAAGGTTTGGTTCTCATATCCCTCCTTATATCCATATCCCCTTTTTTAGCATTAACTGCTGGTTCCTTCATTTTTCAATCCAATTGTCTATGGTGCAAAAACCAAGCAGATCTGTATTCCTGTGGTAAAAATGTTTTGTTCATAAAATCCACAGTGATTAGCACTTCCATGCTTTTCTCTCCATGCAATAGTAAGAACCATCTGAAACAAAGTAAACAACATAATACTAATGTTATTTCAGATGCTTGAGTTTTTATTTAATTGTTTTATAAAATTTACAGAGATAATCTTAATTTTCAGATCAATATATGATGGATGGACCTAGAGGGTATTATGTTAAGTAAAATAAGCTAGACAGAGAAAGACAAATACCATATGATTTCACTTATATTCGGAATCTAAAACAAACAAAACAAACAAGCTTATAGAAACAGAAACCAAAGGGATGGTTGCCAGAGGAGGAGATGGGGGTACTAGAGAAAGAGTGAAGGGGAATATAGTCAGTAATATTATCTCAAGTTTGCATGGGGACAGATGATTACTAGAGTTAGTGGGGTCATCTTATTGTAAGGTACAAAAATGTCAAATCACTGAGTGTACACCTGAAATTAATATAACCAATGTAATATTATATACAAACTATATTTAAATTAAGAGAGATAAGAAAAAAAGAATGGCCATAGACTCTGTGCAAAGTTGTTGAATTTTTTCTGAAAGCTATAATGTATCATTGGAGAGGTTGTCTTTATATGAAAGGTATCGAATTGTATACTTTAAACCTATATAATTTTATTAACCAATGTCACCCAAATAAATTTAATTTAAAAAGGGGGGAAAAGGCACAAATGTGTGTTGTATGTGTGTGTGTGTTTGTGTATCTATTTGTGGCAACGCATCTTCTCAGTGGTGGTAAAATATGCTTTTTAATCAATCAAGGCTATTTCACTAATGAAGAGATACAGTGTTTTGTCTAAGATTAATGACTTGAGAACTTAAAGCTAGTAGATTGTTCCTGAAAATTTCAGCTCAATGAACACTTTGTTAAAGATTATAAAAATGTTCACATGTGCAAACATGTTCATTCTTTCATTTATGGCATTAAAATAACTACATATATAAAAATATTGGACTACTTGTCACATCAATGGTGGATACCCTGGCAGGTTTTATGAACTGGGCCTTATTAGATGACTACTGAGGATGATTATTTTATCAATCTAGAGGCTATCTTTAGGAATATTTTGAGACTGTTTTAAATATCAATATGTATTAGATATGATTAGATTGAATTCAATTAGGGATTGTTGTCTTATGTTAGGGCCACCTAAATAGCTTAGGTTGTGCAGGCAAAGAAGCAATGCAAAAGTTTTGTGTAGGTATTTATATAATAAGAGACTAAATGTATTTCTATGAAATTTTGATGAAATCTATATGTAATAAAAATAATCACCATCATCATAATTATGTAGTTTTTTTTTATAATGTAGGTCTACTAATTATAAGAATATAATTAATTTATTTTTCTAGAGAGTAACATTCTGCTTAAATTGCCAAAAGTTAGATTTTCTCTAATATCGGATTGATTGTAAAAGTTCATCTGTAAAAACCATTCTTAGCTAACGGGTTATAAAAACATAGACAGTAGGCTAGCTTTGGATGGTCCACTATAATTCTAAGCTTGTTTGGAGAGGTTTGAAAAGTCTAATAATTACTAGTTCTGGCAGTCATCCTGAAAATATATAGAAATATAAGACTGACATAGAGACAGAATGTGAAACTAGAAAGTTTTTGCACCATGTTCAATTGTTAAAATTTTATAAAATATCTAGTCTAAAGTCCAGATTGTTCAATCATTGTGATTTTCAAATTTTAAAGACCAGTTCTAAAGTGAGACCTCCAAATAGAAGATAGAAAATAACTGAGCATTTCAAGGACAAGAGGATAACCAAGACTCTCTTTCTTCCAATGTGCTTGAACCAAGAAAACTATAGAATAAATTCTTGACCATAAAATGGCTTGGAAAACAAAAAAATATACATATTTTTAAAGAGTAATTTTAATAATTTTTTAAAATTTTAAAATTAACTTTCAAAGGGATTATAACAGTTTCAAAATGACTAAAAGAATTATTTGTCTGAATTTTCAAAAATACTGGTTATTGACATTTTTAACCTTCAACAGTTTGATAGGTGAAATATGGTTCTCCTTATAATTAGAATTTAACAAAGACTAAAATATTGTTGCTAATTTTTTCATTTGTATATCCTATGAAGTACTTTATAATGTTTTTAATGGGTTTATTTTGTGTGTGTGTGTGTCAACTTCACTGGGCCACAGTATGCTTAGATATTTGATCAAATATTATTCTGAATGTTTATGCAATGATGCTTTTGGGTGAGATTAACATTTAAATTGCTAGACTGAGTACAGGAGATAGCTCTTCATAATGTGGTGGGCCTCACCTAATCAGTGAATAGAATAAAAAAGCTGAGACTTCTCCAAGTAAGTGAGAAATCTTCCTGCTTGAGGGCCTTTGAATTTACATTGACCATTTTTTCCCCTTATCTTTGAACTTGAAACATTGGCTCTTAATGTGTCTTGAGTTTGCTGGCTTTCAGACTAGAACTCCATCATTAGTTCTCCTAGTTAATAGCTTCAAACTCAGATTGGACCATTGGCTCTCTTAGACCTCCAGCTTGATGGCTTACCTATCTTACAGAATTTGAGATTTGCCAGCTTTCATAATTGTGTGAGCCAATAACTTTAATAATTTTTTTTTCCTTGATATATATGTTTTCTACTGGTTCTGTTACTCTGGGGAACATTAACAAAATAATTTTTTAATAAAAAGACTTAAGAAGTGAAAACTAAAATTAAGTTATGATGAGGTTATGATACATATCTGTGCCCCATGTTTTATTATGATTTCATACCTTTTAGGTGATAAATCAAAGACCAGATTTTTGAAGCAAAGAAAAGTGATATTGTTTCTTATGCACAAGACCTTAGGCTAACAAACACAATGCCAATTTTCAGACTTTATTTGTAGTAGATGTAATTTTTTCTAACATAAAAAATCTTGGGTATATCAACAAAGTCGATAATACTAATTAAATGATTTTAGCAAGATTGCAAGGTATAAAATTCCTATAAATATTGTTTTTTAAATCAATGTAATGAAACATTAAATGGGAATTAAAAACATTACAAAGAGTATAAAACCATGAAACATTTAGGATACGTTTATGTATACAATAAAATAAAAGAATTGCAAGAGTTCTATACTGAAAAGTTAAAATATTTTTTAGAGAAAGTAGAAAAGATCTAAAAAAATAGAGGCTATACCCTATTCATGGCTAGGAAATCTCAAAAGTTTTAGAATTTCAGTTCTTAAATTTATCTGAAGATTCAAAGCAGTCCCGAATAGAGTTCGAACAAACATTTTTTGGTGAGAATGAAGAAGCTAACTCTATATTTTATATAAAAATTCAAAATAATTAAATACAAAGAAATCTTAAATAAAAATAAATTATGAATATTTGCAATATCTGAAATGACTACTTAATATAAATTATAATAATTAAGAGTGTGATATCAGCATCAAGATAAAAGAATAATAAAAAAGAATAGAGAATCTGCAAGTAAACTCACATTTGTACAGTCAGTTGATTTTCAACAAAGGTGCTAAAGCAATTCAATGGACAATCGAAAGTCTTTTTAAGAAAAGGATCTGTACCCAGGTCACGGAAGATGGTGCACTAGGTAAAAGCAGGTTTCGCCTCCTCCCAGGTCCACATTAAAATTACAACCTAATTATAAATAATCAATGTGGAGAATCACCTGAAGTCCAGCTGATCATAGCACTTATGTCTGACAATATACAGAAGAAACCACATCATGCTGGTAGAAGGGGCAAAATCGTGAATCAGAATAGACCTGTACCTGGGGGTGGTGGAGGATCACTGAGAGGGAGAGCGACGCTGCAGAGGCTCTCCTAAAGGCCAAGTGGGTTCTGGCCTCATTTTGGGGCCAGCCCAGGGAAGAGCAAACTTCAATAACTAACTATACAAACCAGAGGGGATTCTGGCTGTCTGGGTGAGACGGAAGGAGAGAGAAACCTGAGAAGCCCCTTTGAAGGATCTGCACACAGACTTTCTGATTTGCAGACACTCACCCGAGACACCAGTGGTGGATCATAGGCTAGTGGGGAATCCATATCGAGAAAGTCTGCATTACCTGATGCCAGAATGAGGATTGGAAGAGCAGCCACCATTGTGCCTTAGTTCAGCCCCCCTACCACGCAATCTACAAACTAGGCCAGCTTGACTGTGCAGACTCCCACAGAGCTATTAGGAAGTCTTAGCCTAAGGGGATCAGCTGCCACACCCAACCTGCGGAATTCCCTGGGGATTTTTGTTACTGGGTTGCTGCTACTCCCTGCACCTATTCAGGACCAAACATTTGCAGCTGGCAGCCAGCACTGTGAGCACACATTTCTGAGAGTTTCAGGCAGATCACTTTTGTCAACATGAATTTGGACAGATCTCAGGGACCTGTGGGCCAGTCCCAAACAGCAGTTGGTCTTGCCATGATCTAGGATTTTTGCAGGAACACTCCAACAATTACTGAAGTTTTAGCAAGACTGAAGATGTATTGATCTAACTACTATTGTCTCCCTGAGACCCAGCCCCATCCTACCTACAAATTGCCCCAGGTGACCCATTGACTGTGAACCAACACTACTTTGCCCCTCAAATGCCCAGGGAATCCCAATCCACACAAGAAACAAATTTAGCTAGCACAGGGCAGGCACTGCATGGAAATCAGTTGCAGGCAGACCTCTGCAGCCTGCAAGAGTTACCATATTGCGTCTTGGGAGCTCAGGGGTCAGTGGGACCTTCCAAGATGGCAGCTGGTCTCACTGTGATCTGTGACTACACTGGGAATGACTGGGCACAGAAGTTGCAGCAAAACTGAGGCTGAATTGGCGTGAAGGCCCTTGTTAACCAGAGATTCTGCTTCATCCAAGCCACAAAGTACCTGCAGCCCATTGACAAGTTAGTCTCCCATCCCCTGCTTGGCTCTGGGGTTGTGCATTCTGCTAACATAGCAAGCACATTTTTTGAGAAAACAGTTTGGGGAAAACACTGCTGCCAATAAGAGCTGCAATATCTCTTGAGGAGATCACAGAGGTCTGTGGGACTGCCCCAGACATCACCTTGCCTGCATGTGATCTATGACTACTGTGGGGATGTGAAGACACAGAAATTGAAGAAAACTGAGGCTATTGGCCTGATGGCCCTTGACTCCCTGAGCTCCTACCCTATTCAATAAACAAAGTGCCTGCCTCACTGTTGATAGGCAACTGCCCTGGCTCTAGGCTGGCACAATCAGGTTCAAGAGGGGCAGCCCCTGACCTTATTACAATTAGAAACTTGTACAGCCACAGACACAGTGCTAGCATGTAAACTAACACTGCAGTGACAAGGAGAAATTTACTCAATAGACCTAGGATACTCCCAGGGTCCCTGTGCCACTCAATACACATACACATATCACTCAGATGTTGTTACAGTTTCAGAGACTTATGAGCAACTGAAAGAGCACTGGTCCCTCTGCTAAAATACCCCAGGTCAGAAATAAGAGAGAACTGGACTGCTGCCTACAATGTTTTGTCTTCCACTTACCTATAGATCTAGCAGAGGCAACAACCATCTGTGGATTGCTTTGTAGTTCCCACCAGTTAGCACTGAGCAATCAAAAGCAGCAGCTGAACTTGGCCTACTGTGGATCTCCTCCCATAGGGCCACAAAACTAACACATCCAGAAGCTGGCATCAGACCACAATGGAGCAACTCCACACTAGCCCCATTAGCGGTACACACAAAAGGTGGTTGCAACAAGTATGCAAACTTGTTTGGGCAAATCCCACTCAGTGGGGTCAGCCCCTACACAGCAACTCGTACCTTGTAGGTGTAGACAGTTTCCATAATTAGTCAGCCTGAGCATTCGTCACATCCACTGATGGACTAACAATAATAAAGGTTTGGCCAGTTTTCGAATTCTAAGCACTCAGCATAATGTAGATGCTTCATAAATATAAAATAAATAAATGTATCTTTGTTCACCAACTAATTCTTGCAAATGGTATATATTTAATTAATGCACATTAAAAATCATTAGAAAATACTTGAAGGATGATGGAGAGGACATGATTATAATATTTTCTTGTTTTCAAAATGTTGTTTTAGGCCTTCCTTACTATTTTTAACTGTTTTATATTTGGTTTAAATAGTTAAAAAATGATCTTTGCAAATAAAAAAATAGTATAATTTATAAATTAATATTTCTCATCTACTACAGTGAAAATATTTTCTTCAAGAAAATTAAATACAGTTTGTAGGAAAGCAGCAGTCAGGAAAATTCCAAAAGCTTTTGGAATAAAGCAAAGCCACTCATAGCAGGCTCTTGAGGCACATAGTGTTATGTGTTGAAGCAACCAGCGGAAGGCAGAGACATAAAAAGAGTGAAACAGTCCTATAAAAAAATGATGCATGAAGAAAAAAATTCACCTCTACAGAAATTATATTTTGAGTGGATATAAGGCTATAAGTAAAAGAAAACTATGTTTCATAGAGACATAAAAACTGTCTCTTTATATAGAGACATAAAAACATAAAACATAAAAACTATGTTTTATTACAAATACTTAAGAATAAATAGCTGTTCAGGCTCAGGGATGTAATAATGGTTATTGATAGGGAGACAAAATGATGACATAAATTGGCACTTGAGATTAAATATGAGATGCACAAATAATAAGGCATATTGAGAACAAGCTCTGAAAGAAACTGCTAAGGAAAAAGCCATGGATTCAAAAAGAATAAAATTTTTTTCTCAGAGAATAAGTAAGAAAAGTTGTAAGACATGCGGTTGTGTTTTGGGAAAACACAGTAAGTTTAAAAAGTTATGTTGGGAGTGAGTTGAGAAAGTTTATTATAGAGGGGCTTGACTATGAAGAGACTAGCTTGAGGGAAAAAGTGAGCTGTGAAACTGAAAAATATGTTAAACAAGTCTTCTGATTATAATCAACCAGAATGGTCTACCATTACTGTGAATTCTATGTCTAGCTTAGGTGGAGTCTAGTTCTGAAATATCTTTACCTTTAATTAAATTTTTTTCTCTTAATTTCAATTAGGAGGCTACCCCAAAGTACTTCTGATTAGCAAATACAAATTAAAGGGAATTGGTTTGGCCCAGTAGTCATGGGCCAGAAAGAAGCCATCCAATTCATTTAATTTTGCTCATTGAAAATGATTTAGACATGAAGAAATATAGAATCTAATAGTAGACTCTCAATGACTTTGCAAAAAGAGAAAATTAGGAGTAGTTTGAAAGAAAAGATGGTATATTCCTACTGTAAACTATATTTTATTAAAAGAAATTATTTTTTTTATAAAGTCTTGGCAGGTGATGAAAGATGAAACAGCCATACTGCTACTTGAGTCTACTGATCATATCACCATGTTCATATTCAATGGCTCGGTCTTCATGCCCCCTGCACTAACTTTTGTCGGGATTCCTGGCCTGGAGTCAGTGCAGTGTTGGATTGGGATTCCATTTTGTATCATGTATCTCAGTGCTGTGATTGGATATTCCCTAATTTTAGTTAAAATCAAATATGAAAACAGCCTTCATAAACCCATGTTTATTTTTTTGGCCATGTTGGGAGTGACAGACGTTGCACTTAGCACTTGTATTTTTCCTAAAATGTTAGGCATCTTCTGATTTAATTTGCCAGATATTTCTTTTGAAGCCTGTCTTCTGCAAATGTGGCTTACTCACTCCTTTCAGGCAATTGAATCAGGAGTCCTATTGACGATGGCCCTAGATTGTTATGTAACCATCTGTGACCCCTTGAGACATGCTACTATCTTTTCCCAACAACTCTTGACTTACATTGGAAAAGGGAGTGACACTCAGGGCTGCCATCTTGCAATGCCATGCCTGGTACTTATCAAATGTTGTCTTAAACTCTACTAAACCATAGTTATCTCCCACTTTTATTGTGAGTACATGACCATTGTGAAACTAGCCACTGAAGATATCCGAGTCAACAAGATATATGATCTATTTGTTGCCTTCACTATCTTAAGGTTTGATATAGTCTTTATCACTTTGTCCTGTGTTCAAATCTTTATCACTGTCTTTAAACTGCCTCAGAAGGAGGCACAATTCAAGACTTTTAATATATGCATTGACCATATTTGTGTCTTCCTACAGTTCTACCTCCTTGCCTTCTTCTCTTTCTTCACACATAGGTTTGGTTTTCACATATCACCATATGTTCATATCCTTTTACCAAACCTTTATCTTTTAGTCCCACATTTTCTCAATTCCATTGTCTATGGAATGAAGACCAAACAAATCCATGACCATGTCCTAAAATTATGTTTCTCCCTCCCCTGCAAAAATCTTGATTATTAGTGGGTACTTACATAGGGATTTTAGATTGGTTTAATGTAGCAACATGGCTGTGGTGAAAAGTTATATCTTCTACAAATATCTATATCTGAAAAAAACTTTAAATTTTAGATACTCATAATTGAGGGCGGTATTTAACAAATCATAAATAATTAAAAACTCTAGTTTGCTATTCATATAGGAATAAAACTTTCTTATGCTAAGATTTCAAATTATTTCCTATTTCAAATTATTCTTCTGTTTTTAGCCTATCTGTTTAAACTTAGAGATGTCTCTCTAGCAACAAATAGATGTACATTTTTAAAAATTTCAGAAACTACACATTGCCAGGTAACTTTCAAGGACCATGTCACACATCAATATTCTCAAACTGCTAACTCAACCCATAGCTGTAATTCTGGCTACATATCATTTTTTGCTATTTGTTTGTGAATTTATATTTTTTGACAAATTTGGAATCACTTATCTATTTTTGTCCACTTTCTATGAAAAACTGTTTAACATAAAAATCATATGATACCAATAATAGCAACAAAGTAATATACAGTGCATACCATAGACTATAAAAATAAATTTGTATAGAAAAGAATGTACAAAAAATATAGATAAAAATTAGGATATTCACAAATATGCTTTTTTTTGGAAGCAAAAATGTGATCAGTACTTAAATAGAAAATATCCTTCCAGAGGCACACATTTTAATGATTTCACTCAATTGAGTTTCATCCAAATTATAAGGTTGAAGTTTCAAAATGGAATACATAAAAGAATAATCTGACTGCATTTTGTAATTGCCTACTGTAAGTATCTTGAGTACAAGATCTGTGTCTTATTTATATTTATATCAATAATGTATAAGACAATACCTGAGACTTCTTAGAATCTCAGTAATAATGACATTGAATAATGAACAATTTAAATGTCTTTCTCATGTTGATCAATGGTATTTGAAAGCAACAAATCTGGAGGTTTTAAGGTTATAATGAATATCATCATACAGAAAATCTACATACTAGAAAGGTTATTACAATATTAATGAGGTAAACAAAGATGGAGACTTACATATTCCTGAAATAAAGTATAAGCCAAACACAAAACTGACACACGAGAAACTGACTCCTAAAACAGAGACTTCATATTTTTCTTCACTCTTTATGTGGGATATAAACCTAAAAGCAACAAATGAACAGGACAGACAGAGACTTAGGGACATGGATGATGGACTAGTAGTTACTAGAGGATAGGGGGTAGGAGAGAAGGGAAAAGATAGAGGGGGTCAAATATTGGGGGTAGGGGTAGGATGAAGTGGATAAAGGGGATCAAATAGATGGTAGCTGAAGAGAACTGGACTCTGGGTGGTAATCACACAATAGAATATATAGATTTCAAATTACAATGTATATTTGAAAATTATATAATTGTATTAACCAATGTTACCCCAATAAACAATAAAAAAAGACTAAGAACCAGTAAGATGACACTTGGTTCTCTAATTTTGAACAGATTCATTGTCAAAGAAGAACAAATTCAAGAAAACATCTCACTATAAAAAAAGGAAAAGAAATAATTTAATATGCAGAGGTAGAAAATAATTTGGGAAAAAATAGTTGAATAAAGCAGCAATAATTCTGAGTCATATGTTTTTGGTTTTCAATAAAAGGCATGTAAACAAACATAAGTCTTGTAAAGAAATAAAAATATGGTGACAGAAGAAATAAAACAACATGTTAATGATATGAGACATGAATATGTGTTTAAATGAGATAATAAACAATTTATTTTAATTTTGTATTAGATCATTAAATATTTTAGGAAGTTGTGGTACCATAGTACATAGTAAATAATTGATGAGGACATCATCCCCTCAAAAGAAAAATGGCAAATATATAAACTATTTTCAAAAAGTTGTTGTACATAAAGAATAAAGAATGGAAATAATAAGTATGTGATATTCCTGAATAAGAAACCAAAAGAATTATAATACATTGATACAAACAGATTAATCTTGAATAAACTGAGGTAGCATATTTCAAAGAATGAATATAAAATGAACCAAAATACATAAATGAAATGAGAAAAACACCTATATTTAAAATATACATATCAACCTAGATTTATGAAGAAAAATAAGAAAATGTATTCTGCATGCTTTTGAATAAATAGTTTAATTTATCTTCTGGAGTAAGAGGAAAGGTAAACAATGACCTTAAAATAGATATATATTATAAAACAAAAAATATAATTTTATATAAAGAATGTAGGGTATAATACAACTGTATGTTGATGCTATTTAAGCTCATAAATAAAGAAAATAATAGCAAAATGTCTTAATTGAGTATTATTTGTATCTAAAATAGAAGGTTAGAAATAGTAAAAGTAGAAAGTTAAGTTCTATTTCTGGATGGGTATTTATCTGAAGAAAACAAGAACAGTAATTCAAAAAGACATATGTACCCAGATTCTGGCTAAGATGGTGTAGTAGATAAATACTGTGCTCACCTCCTTTCACAACCAAATCAGAATTACAACTAAAATACAGAACAATCATTATTGAAAATCATCTAAAGTCTAGCTGGACAAAAGTCATACCACTAAGTATATGCAGAAGAAGCTACCTTGAGACTGGTAGGAGGGGTGGAGATGTGGAACAGGCTGGTCCCAGTTAAAAACTGGGAGGAATATCTTGGCTGCAGAAGTCTCCCTGGATCTCCTGGCCCAGGGTTCCACTGTCAAGAAGAGAAGTCCCCACAAAATCTGGCTGTGAAAACCGGTGGAGATTGTGGCTGAGTGAGGCACAGGGCTGTGGGAGATCCAGGCATTTCTCTTAAAAGGCCCATGCACAGTCTTACCTGCTAATAGACTCACTCACTCTGAGGTTCAGTGCTAAGACATCAGCTCTAAAGGCACCAGGGACATAAGAGGAGAATCTAAATTATGTGGATTCAGGGCAAGTGTTAGAGGGGCAGCTTTCTCCCAGACAGAAGTACTGGTAGATACCATTGTTTCTTTGTTGAGCCCTCTTCATTCCTGACATCTTGACGCAAGGAGCCACCATATCTGAGTCTCTAGAAACCTGGTGGTCTTATCCTGATGATTTCCTGAGACCAGCTTCACCCAACTTGCAGGCCCACCTAAGCCATTTCCAGTGTTTTGTTGTTGTTGTTGTTGTTGTTGTTTTATACAAACAGCCTGTCTTGACTGTTGCTGCAGACTTTCCGAAACTATCTCGAAAGCTTATAAAACCCAAACAATCAGCATCTGGCCTCAGCATTCCCCATATCTCTTGCCCAGCAATAGCAAGAACCAGCCTCATTTCACCACTTGGCTTCTCGAGGTACCTTCAAGCCCAGCTCAAGTGGCAGCCATCTGTGGATTTCTTGGTGGCCCATGACAGATGGCCCTGGGCAGAGCACAAGCTGTGGCTGAACTTGACCTGTAGGTGTGCCCTCGCAGAAGGCCTTTGGGCCAGCACACCTGGTGGCCACTTTGGACTGAGCCAGACCTCCACCTGGAGCTACATCTGAGGACAACACACCCAGAGAGCAGACTGGGCAAGCACCAGAGCCCTGCTAAATTGAATCCTGCTCTGTGCAATCGATTCCTGCACAATAGCTTCTCCATAGTAGTCATCAGCCAATCTTTAAAACCATTCAATATGAGGATAAGTCTTTCCCATTGATGTGCAAAAAGCAACCAAGTCTTAATTACAACAAAAGGGCACACACAATCTATACAAGAAATACACCTTGAAGACTCAGCTCAAATGATGAAGAAGACTGCACCACTTGGCCCCATAGGACACCTACTACATAAGGCCACTCTACTAAGACTGGGAGACCTAGCAGCTCTACCCACAACATTAAAACAAACAGGGAGGCAGCCAAAATGAGGAGACAAAGAAACATGTACCAAATGAAAGAACAGAACAAAGTTCCAGAAAAAGAAGTAAACAAAATAGAGATGAGCAATCTACCAGATGCAGAGTTCAAAACACTGGTTATAAGGGTGCTCAATGAACTTAAGAGAAGAATAGATTAATTCAGTGAGAATATCAGTAAAGAGATAGAAAACATAAAAATGGAGATAGAAAACAAAAAAGAACCAGTCAGAAATGAAAAATACAATGACTGAAATGGAGGATACCTTAGGAGGAATCAGCAGTAGATTGGGTGAAGCAGATGATCAAATCAGTGATTTAGAATATACGGCAGCAGAAAATACCCAATTAAAACAGCAACAAGGAAAAATAATTTTAAAAAATGAAGATAGTTTAAGGGGACAACATCAAGTAGTTTAACAAAATTTGCATCACAGGAGTACCAGAAGAAGAGAAAGAGCAAGGAATTAAAAACTTATTTGAAGAAATAATGATAGAAAACTTCCCTAACTTGGTGAAGGAAATAGACATACAAGCCTAAAAAGTACAGATAATCCCAAACAAGATGAACCTAAAGAGGCCTACACCAAGATAGATAAAATACCAAAGGTCAAAAACAAAGAGAGAATCTTAAAAGCAGCAAGAGAAAATTAATGAGTTATCTACAAAGGAACTCCCATAAGACTGTCAGCTGATTTCTCAACAGAAACTTTGCAGAGCAAAAGTGATTGGCATGAAATATTTAAAGTGATGGAAAGTAAGATTACTCTACCCAACAAAGCTATCATTTAGAATTTAAGACCAAATAAGGAGCTTTCCAGATGAGAAAACCTAAGGAAGTTCATCAACACCAAAACAGTATTATATAAAACATTAGAGTCTTCTTTAAGAAAAAAGATTAAAAATATGAATAACAAAATGGCAAGAATTATGTGTCTATTAACAATTACTTTAAATTTAAATTTAAATTGATTAAGCCCTCCAAACAAAAGACAGGGTGGCTCTATGGATAAGAAAACAAGCCCCCTACATATATTGTTTACAGGAGACCCACTTCAGATCAAAAGACACACACAGATTGAAAAGGATGTAAAAAGATATTTTATAGAGGAGCTGAGAAAAATGACATAGATAATAGAGGCTCTGTTCATCCCTCTGGCAACCAAATCAAAATTATGATGGAAACAAGGAGCAAATAGTAAGAAAAAATTTCCTGGGATCTTGATGAACAAGCCATACAACTAGAAAGAAATCCTAAAAAGCACCCTGTAATGGCAGAAAGTAGGATGAGAAAAGGATGCAGGGCTGCCTGATCTTGAGTAGCTGAGTGAGAAAGAGGCTGTGCCAGGGTCAAACTCCTTTTAAAGGGGCTGCATCTGCAAGTGGATTTTCACTGTGACAGATCTGCTCGCTCTGAGCACCGGTGCTGATTCATCTGCATGCAGGGGGCACCAGGAAGACATTTTTGGAGTGAGGGCCAAGGCAAGACTCCCTTTGTATAGAAGTGTTGGTGGTATCTATTGTTCCCTATTAGGCCTTCCCCCATCCCAGTGTACAGACACAGCACCACCATAGCCATGACATCATCAAACTGGATCACAGAGGTCGCTCCACTCAGAGGATTCCCTGAAATCCCACCTCCTTGAACTCACAGCCCCACCCAAACCATATCCAGGTAGATCCTCAGAAAGTCAGGTGCTCCTTGCTGAGCCTCACCTAGACTTACACTGGAGGCAGGTGGCCTTGGTTTCTGGTGTGGCCTTTTGAGGCACAGCATCTGTGGATCACTTGCTGAATCTTAACAGATGGCCCTGGAAGGGTAGAGGCTTGGGATAAATTTGGCCTGTAGATGAACTCCTCTCAAGCCTGGGCCACTGGACACCTACTTTACAAATCAACATTAATAAGACCAGGAGACTTAGGAGCTTTGCTTGGTACATAGAAACAGACACAGAAAGGCAGCCAAAATGGGAAGACAAAGAAGCAAAAACCACATGAGAGAACAGAAGAGAGATTCAGATATAATGGAGTCAAGTAATTTGACAGATACAGAGTTCAAAAACTGGTTATAAAGATGCTCAATGAACTTTTAGGAACTGTAGATAAATTCAGTGAGAACTTCAACAAAGAGATAAAAAACATAAAATGAAAATGGAAATTATAAAAGGGAACCAGTCTGAAATGAAGAACACATTATCTGAGATGAGAAGTATATTAAATGTAATAAACAAACAAATAAACAAAGTGAATAAAGAAAAAGTTTAATTGTTCTATCTAGAGGATGGAAAAACCAAGAACACTCAATCAGAATGGCAAGAGATAATATGCCAAGACTATAAAAATAATTTAAAGATCATACGGGATACTATTAAGGGTCCAAATATCTCTCTGATCAGCCTACCTGAAGAAAATCAAGACTTTGAATAGCTGTTTGAAGAAATAATGATGAAAAACTTCCCTAACTTGGTGAAGGAAATGGACATAAAACCCCAGGAAGCTCAGAAAATTCCAAAAATCAGGGATCCAAAGAGACCCACACCAAGACACATCATAATTAAAATATCAAAAGTAAATTATAAATAAAGAATATTAAAAGCAGCAAGAGAAAAACATAGTTACCTATAAGGGAACACCCATAAGATTGGCAGCTGATTTCTCAAAAGAAACTATGCAGGACAGAATGGCTTGGCAAAAAATATTTGACAATGTGAAGATCCAGGATCTACAACCAAGAATACTTTATACTGTGAAGTTATCATTTAGAGTTGAAGAACAGGTAAAGAGCTTCCCAGACAAAAATCAGCTAAAACAATTTATCACCACCAAGTCAGTAGTACAGGAAATGTTGGAGGGACTTCTTTAAGAAGAAAAAACATGTATCAAAAACAGGAATAAAGAATGGTAACAACTATATTCTTGCCAATAAGTACCTTAAATAGAAAAGAATTAAGTGCTCAAACCAAAAGATAGGAAAACAAGATGCCTACATATGCTGTCTACAAAAGACTCATTTCAGATTAAAAGACAGACGCAGTCTAAAAGAAAGGGAATGAAAAAAAGATATTGCTTTGATGGAAGGTATTTAAGTCAGAGAAAGATAAACACTATATGATTTCACTTATATGTGGAATCTAAGGAATAAAAAGACAAACATCAAAAACAGACTCATAACTATGGTGAACAATTTGGTAATAGACAGAGAGGAAGGAGGTTTGGGGGACAAGGAAAATGGGGCCAAGGGTTAAAGAAATACAAATTAGTAGCTAATGGATGGTAATGGGAATGGGGAGTGTGGCATAGGGAATGCAGTTAGTATTAATACATTGGCTTGGTGGAAGGTCAGGGGTAGGAGAGAGGATTGGGAGATCTTTTAATGAATTATATAAATGTCTAACCAATGTACTGTATACTTGAAACTAATTAAAATAAATAAATAAATATTAAAAAGATTTTATGAAAATGAAAACAAAATAATTAATAAAAGCTGGAGAAGCAATACTTAGACAAATAAACTTTAAAACAGATTCTATAGCAAGAGACTAAGAAGAACTCTGTAATCCAACTTCTGGGTATTTACTTGAACAAAGCAAGAACACTACTTCTAAGGGACATGTGAATTCATATGTTCGTTGTAACATTATTTACAATAGCCAAGATACAGAGGGGAGGCAACCTGTTGTTCATCAGTAGATGAATAAATAAAGAAGAGGTAGTTCATATATACAATGTAATACTTCTCAGCTATAAAAAAAGAATAAAGTCTTGCCATCTGCAATAACATGGATGAACCTAGAGGGTATTGTGTTGAGTGGAGTAAGTCAGACAAAGATAAATATCATATGATTTCACTTACAAGTGGAATCTAAAGAACAAAATAAACAAAACAGAAACAAACTCACAGATACAGAGAACGTTTTGAAGGTTGTAATGTGGGAGAGGGTTTGAGAGGGTGGGTGACAAAGGAGGAGGTATTAAGAAGTACAAATTGGAGTAGTTACAAAATAGTTATGAGGGTGTAAATTATAGCATAAAGAACGTTGTCAATAATATAATCTAGGTGTCAGATGAGTACTAGATTTATTGGAGTGATCATTTCATAAGATATAAATGTCAAATCACTATATTGTATACCTGAAACTAATATAACATTGTATGTCAATTGTAATTAAAAAATAAAAAATAAAATGTACCCCTTTTTTAATTGCAGCATTATTTACAATAGTAAAGATGTGGAAATAATCTAAATGTTCATTGATGAATGAATGAAGAAGATAGGGCACATATATATACAATGAAAATTACTTGGCCATAATAAAAAAATGCATTCTTGTCATTTGCAAGGATGAATCTAGAGGGTATTATGCTAAGTGAAAAAGTCAGACAGAGAATGACAAATGCTGCATGATTTCACTTATGTGTGGAATCTAAAAAACAAAACAAATGAACAAGCAGAACAAAACAAAACCAATTTTCTAGATACAGAGAAGAGACTGGTGGTTAAAAGAGGAGAGGTGGGTTAGGAGTGACCTGGGAAAAATGAATAAAAGGGATCAAAAGGTACAAAGTTTCAGTTATAAAATAAGTCATGGAGATTTAATGTACAGTACAGTGACTATAATCAATAATATTGTATTGAAAATTTGACAATTGCTAAGAAAGTAAATCTTAAAAGTTCTCATCATAAGAAAATCAGTTTTCTTTTTGCAAATTTATATGGGGACAGAGGTTAAATAGACTTATCACAGTGATCATTTCACAATGTATATAAATATTGAATCATGTCATACATATGAAACTAACATAATGTTGTATATCATTTATACTTCAATTTAAAAACTACAAAAACAGCTCTCTGGGAGAGGGCTGCCCCTCCAGTCCTCACCCTGAGGCCAGACAACTGAGTTCATCCCTGTAAGTCTCTGGCAACTTGTGAGCTGCTGTCCCAGCATTGGAACTCAGAGCAACTTGACTACCTTTGCAGAGTCTCCAATGAAACTTGAGGATTCTGGTTGAAAGCCAACGTTTGCCTTTTTGAATTTTGGCAGCTACAGAATATCCTAATTCTGAAGTCATCTATGTTTGGACCACAGGCATCACCAAGTCGGTGGTGGTGGCAGAAGACGGCTCCAGGCTGAACCAGTAGCACCTAATGGGACAGACGGTGGGCATGGAGAACATCAGCACCAGCACAGGTGCATATACCATCATGATAGTTTATTGCCACCTGAAAAGAAAGATCAGGTATTATGTCATCCAGACCTTCTTTGCATAATGACTATGACCTGTCACAAGTCTCTTTTTAGCTGAACTGAGAATTTGTCCCTGATAAGATCATGTTTGGGGTGACTGAGAGTATGTGATGAGAGTGTGTGTGCTGGTAAAAAACACAAAGGAGACAAAAATCAAGAGATAGAGAATGTGTCTTACCTCTGGAAGGGAATGCTGGAATATTGGGAATGCTGTTGAGGTGAAAGAAGTGTTATTAAATTATATTTATACTTTCCACAATAAACAACTAGTGTGTAATGTGGGCTTTCAGTTATTATGTTTAATTTTTGTGTGTGTGTATCTTTCATTATATAATACTTCTGGAAAAAAATAAATGTGAATACATTTGGCACTAGGCAAACAAGTTAGTTTAACATAGTATATATCATGTTTTTATATTCAGAGTAAAGCTAACTTCTAACGTGTTACAATTTTTAAACAGATATATATTTAAAGTATTTTATATTTTGAGTTCTATGATTTGAATTTGAGATAAGGAAAATACCATAAAGATACAGCCCCATTTCATACATTTAAGAGTACATCCTATGCATAAATATCAAGAATTTTTAAAATTTAAATTAAAATGCCAGTATTTCCAATATTCCTGTGTTCTGTTAATTAAGGATTTCTCCATGACAAAATATGTTATCAACAAAGATATTTTGAATATTTTTCATAAATTTAAAAAATTATAACAAAAATGATTTGTATAATGTAACTGTTAGAAGATAACCAATGAAAACTACAAATAATATTTGACTTAGGGTAATAAGATTATAGATATATTTTCCCCTTTTCTGAATTAATTTTAAAATAAGAAAGTAAAAGCCAAAATGTATATATATTTATATATACATTATATAAACTATATAAATTATATATTAAAGATATTTAAGACTATAGACATTTCTGTAATCCCAAAATTGTGAGAAAAGTGTAATGATCTCTTTCTCTAGGAAGAATTGTCTTCATCTTGTGTCATTGCAGATAAGAAATACATCATCTATGCACTGATGATTTTTTTCCATCTATGCTTAGCAATCTTTGTTATGTACAGACCTTAAAATAAACTGTGTCTTCCTTGCTATATGTAACATACTTTCTCCTGGGGTCCCTGAATACATCTGAAAAATTTTAAGTTTCCATCTGATGGCCAAGAACAAAGAAGAGACATTTTTTCCCCAATTTCTTCCCCTAAAAAGCATGACATAAAGCTGATCAGTTTTCTCAGAAAGAAATAGATTCACACACTATATAATTCCCCACTTTGAGTTCCATTTCTGTCATGTACATGAGAGCATTCTCATTCTCTAGTGCTGTGAAACACAACTGCACTAGGAAAAGATGCTTCAACACTGCCACCAACTGGCTAGACTAGATATATCAAGTCCCCTGAGAATTAAGTGAGCAGCTAGTCCTAAGAAACGATGTATGCTCTTTAAGCCCTAAACCTCCTTCTTTGACCTAGGTAGTAAAAAAAAAAAATATCTCTTAGGATTTGCAAGCGGTGTATAAAGTTTGGTCATCAGGGAATAAGATGTTAGAAGACACAAAACTTCCACAGCTGGGACCAGTAAAGAGCAACCTTCTCCTATGCCAGTCACCTTCCCACTGCTATTCCTGGATAAATGAGTAAGTAAATAGTTAGAAACATGTACCAGGTCAAGTGGAGATGAAGTTATATAGCCTGAGTACAAACACAAGTACAGCCAATATGTGTAGACTTCAGAAACAAAATTATAAAACTAAAGAGTTATAAATGTTATTTTGAGATTCTAACTTGGAACTCTAGGAACTATAATTTAAGAACAGTCATAATTAACTAGAGAATCTGCTTGGAAGATTGAGAAGTTAAAGGCAGCTAGCAGCATGCTATTGAAGAAGTTGAGTAGATTTGAACATGCTATACTTGAAAAAGTGTAGATACTGAGTGACTTGAATCTTTGTGTTATTGTATCTGAAGATATATGATTCCAAAAAGGGAAATGGTGTTTACCAGGAACATGTTGGCTCAATATAGGGAGGTCTTTCTGAAAGTGAGGGTTGTACAATAATTAGACAGACAGGCATAAAAAGGCATCAACATATATATAGTCAACTGCTGGGGAGCTATGCTAAAGAATTCTTTTTTGGAAGGGTGATTTCATAAAATAGTTTCCAAAATATTTCAAATTTAAAATTATAAGCAGAAATTAGGGTTGTTAGAGGCTGGTGAAGAACTCAGAAAAATATTTGGAGGTGATGACTTGATTTATGGAGAAATGTTTTGAAATGTTTAGGCTAACAACAATACAAAATGTATAAATTAGCTTGATTTAGACTTAGGCAACTAGTCATAAAGGCAACCTCCCTGCTGTCACATAAAAAAATTCATTGATGCATATTCTTTTCAACAGCAAAATTCAATTATGGGTTGTTTGCTGGTACTTAGTTATTGAAAAGTGTGAAGCATTTCTAGCAACAGTCTTTATATTGCAATAATAATTTCATTCTGGAGTCTTCTCTTTCTGTCTCTTATGCCTCCCAGGGCACTTCTACTTGAATTTATCTATGTGTTTATCAGTTATTCTCCATGCAATATCTTGGACAATTCTTGAAGAATCCCACTCATATTTTTCTTGATTCAAATTTCACAGAGCTAAAAAATTAGAACTTTCTGCCTCCCTTCAGCATTAAGTAGCTCTGTTTTCTATATGAGGTGTATCTCTGTCAACAATGCTTCCAAATGGAGACCTAGGCATCCAATCTCATTCACTTAATCTTGACCTTAAACACTTTAGCATCTTCCTCATTGCTCTGCTGGTAAAACACATAAGGTCTCACACCAGGTACTCTTTAACCTTCTTAATTTTATTAACTAATATTTTAAAACTCTCTTTGTTCTCTAATGTATGGAAAAGAGATTATGTGAAGAGCTGTGATTTTATCTAAGGAATTTACATATAAGACTTGCTTCCTGAATCAGAATTGCCATAGTAATATAAAAAATTAAGCAGCTGCCATTCTTTATGTTGATGGAGTTAGGGCCCTACAGCAATGCCGTATTTGAAAATTCCTTGGTGAGAAAGAAGTTGAAGGTGAGGATAAGTAGTTTTATGGGTAGAGTCAAAACTCTAGAAAAAGCCTTAAATCTATAGTTTATCAAAAGATGTTGGTAAGTTTTGTAGAAGCACCCAGCTCTGACAGTCTAAAGTGAGTCAAGGAAAAAAAGGAGAGGGCAAGTGATGAGGAGAGAAAAGTGAAGCTCAAGGTATGATAAACTTTGGTGTTTTTTTATCTAAATATTATTCCAATGTTTTTTTTTTCTTTTTTTGATTTCCATGGAAAGGTCAGAAGAAGAAAGACAAGATGGAGTCAGGGAGGAAGAACTCCATAAAGCAGCCTGATTATGTAGCCCCATCATTGGCATGGTGTCCAAATACTCAGATTTCACACTGTGGATATTACTGAATGTAGGTTGAATGATTTTGCTAAAGTGTATACTGGCAAAACTTTCTGTGGGGCCAGTATGCATTTCCTCATTTATTTAAAAATGATAAGCTGATGAAGTTTATTCTCCTATATCTGTTATGCCATAATTGTGTGATAGTTGAGATTAAAACATAGAAAAGTACAGAGAATTAATTTGCCTAACTTTGCTCCCTTGCTAAGAAGGATCCTGAACTGCCATGCTTGTTACAAATGGCACCATATTTATGCCCTCTGTGCTGACCTTTATTGGGATCCCTGGACTGGAAAATATACAGAGTTGGATTGGGATTCCATTTCTTGTGATGTACATCATTGCTTTGATGGGAAATTCTCTTCTTCTGACCATTATCAAATCTGAACCCAGTCTCCATGAACCTATGTATATCTTTCTGGCCATGTTGGGAGCCACAGACATTGCACTTAGCACTAGCATTGTCCCTAAGATGCTTGGAATTTTTTGGTTCCACTTGCCAGAGATCTATTTTGATGTTTGCCTTTTCCAGATGTGGCTCATCCACACATTCCAGGGTATTGAATCAGGAGTCCTGCTGGCCATGGCTCTTGACCGCTATATAGCAATCTGTTATCCTCTGAAGCACGCTACAATATTCACTCAACAACTAGTCATGAATATTGGAGTAGGGGTGACATTGAGGCCTGCCATTCTGGTAATTCCATGCCTATTGCTCATAAAATGTCGTCTAAAATTTTACCGAACAAAGTTAATATCCCACACTTACTGTGAACACATGGCCCTTGTAAAACTTGCCACTGAAGATGTTTACATCAATAAATTCTATGGTCTCCTTGGAGCTTTTAGTGTTGGTGGTCTCGACTTCATTTTGATCACTCTCTCCTATATACACATATTTATCACTGTGTTCCACTTGCCCCAGAAAAAGGCACGTCTTAAGGCATTTAATACATGTATTCCCCACATATGTGTCTTTTTCCAGTTTTATCTCCTTGCTTTTTTTTCCTTTTTTACTCACAGGTCTGGATCTTATATCCCATCATATATACATATCATGTTGTCCAACCTTTACCTACTGGTTCCTCCTTTTCTCAACCCCTTTGTCTATGGGGTGAAGACCAAGCACATTCGAGATAAGGTAGTAAAAATGCTCTGTTCCAAAGATTAGGCTTAATATTTGATGGAAATATTTCCTCTTATAGATTTAATAGCTCATCTATTATTAGGCTTATGTCATCTAGAAATCCAGTTGATGGTTTTGAGTACCATCATGCTTAAGTGAATAAATGAATAACATGTAAATGATTGTGTTAAAAATTTCCACAGATTATTGATCTTAAGTCAGAAGCAGAAGAAATTGAGGGAAAGAGAAGACCAGGTAAAGTACTGAACAACTAAATGCTTGGCCATAGGAAGAGTCAGACACAGGACTCTCCTTATCACTATTTGTCTGGTGAAATAGATAAATGTAAGGATCTTTCTGGAGATCACAGTGGAAAATAATACCTATATTGATTCTTTTGTACTTAGAGCAGTAAGATCAACCTCCTTTATGTAAAATAGAATTCTCTCTACATTCTTTTTCTAACTATTCTAAAATCTTCTTTAGTGTTTTCTTTTCCCTTAAAATTCATCTCTTGAATATCTCCTTCTTGTCAAATATAATCTGAACTTTGTCTGAGATAAATATCTGTAAATATCTAATTCTCCTCGAAGACTATTCCTATTAAGCAATTCATGCTATAATCAAATTGATGATTCCCATAACATGAAATATGTTGAGTACAATAAATCTAAGAGTAGAGCATACAATACTATGCCTAACTTTATTGTTCTCAAGTGTTCATTTAATTTATCCATATGTATAAGGAGCAATCTGAAATCTGAAAGAAGCTCTGTTATTTTTTTTTAATGAATGTAAAGACAAGATTTAGACTTATTGTGTATACTTTGTTCAATCATTTTTCTGAATCAACAGACAACTCTTTGACTTAATGAGGAAGGAGGTCTAAGAAACCTGGACAGAGATTCTGGAGGCTGGGATCCTCAGTATCTTGTTTTCAAAAGTTGTTGTTGTTTAATGTAAAGCTAACTTAATTTTGTTCTGCATTAAGATGCTCATATAATAACGATAATATTTCATAAAGAGACTTTATTTTGCAAGTCCATCATAAATAAGGGCAAGTAGTCAAATGTTTGCCAGAAATATATGTTAGAAAAAGCACTTTCCAATTTGGTAGGAAAAAATTATTGAGGAAGTTGGTTACATGTACGAGTTCTGGAGTCAAAAAAATGAGCTTGGTTCAAAACTTCATTTTGCCATATTTTGTATATTTCTAACTATATGCATTGGAAAACAATTTATTGTCACAAATTCAGCTGCCTAATGTATAAATATGGAAGTATAACATGTGTCTCATTGGAAACTAGTAATGATGGTTGTTGTTATCATAGTGTAATATAATGAATGTAATGTCCTTTACATGGGGCTTGGTAACTGGTAAGGATTCAAAAAGATTATCCTGGTCTTTGCCATCATCATTATTATTATCATCATTGCCATTATCTCTGGTTTTATTATCAAATCCTTATTACTCTTGTGCTTGAGTAAAATTATTGTGCCATTACTTTTTGAATAGTTTATTAATATCACACTAAAATGCATTAAAAATACAAATTTATTTTTTTTTTTGTGAGCTATGCTGAGGTCACTTTTTGTTGACCTGTACTTGTTGAGTGCAGTGTTACTTATATTTCTATCTATATCCATGTCTATATTTGTGTGTATATAATCACATTTAATTTTATGTGATATTATTATTTCTAACCTTACATTTGTTTGCTTGGGTTTTCAACTTCTGATAGATGAGTGTTAAAATGTCCCACTATGAATGTGGATTAGTCTATTTCTTCTGTTAGAACCATTGATTTTTTTAATTTGTGTGTTTTTGAGCTCTATGTAGTTACACATTTTTATTTATTGAGTGCATAAAGATTTAAAGTTAATGCATCTTCCTGTTTTTATCTTTGTAAAATATTTCTCTTTCCCAGTAATTAAACTCTTAAAGTCTCAGCTTTATATTCTATTAACCTTTATTCTAGTTTACTAATCCTGTTTTCTGATCTGTAATTTTGCTTTTCTGAATTATTAAGTTTACCTCTAGTAATTTATAGTTTTTAGATGTCCATCTTATATACTTTATTTTTCTATTTCTACCTTTATTTTAATATTTAGTATATTCTATTTCTCTGGTGAAAATCCCCCTTTTCATTTTATTTATTAATTTTTCTTTTGTTACTATATTTCTTTGAACACATTAAACATCATTACTTAAAAATTCTTGACTGATAATTGCAATAAATACATAAATACCTAAGAGATATTGTGGATTTGGGTTCAGATCACCACATAGAATGAGTCTTAATTATTTTGCTGGGGAGAATTTTGCCTTCAATTTGTAAAAAGGACATTTGTGAAACACAATAAAGCAAAGTATACCTGTAAAATGACTGTGGATCTCTACGTAGTAATTGTTTCTGTCCTTGATTTTGAACGTATGTTTGTGTCTCTTGCCAAGACTAGTAATTTTTGATTGGGTGTCAAAAATACACACACACACACACACACACACACACACACACACACACACGTATGTATATATGTATATATACATAGATTAAAATACATAGAGATGTATTTTAAATTATACATATATTTATGTATTTTAATTTATATATATGTATATATGTATATAGTATACATAAATTATAAAGAACAAAGGAAGTTATATTTTCCTCCAGTGAGAGTTTCCTTCTTACTCTGTGATAAGCCCCATACAGTATTTATCTATGTAACCTAATCAGGAATTTGAGTAAACTGGAACTTCTACCAACTTATTGGCCAGTGGCAGTCCTGCATATCAGGCTTTTGCTGCTATGGCTTTCAATTTTGAGCTAGGTGTACAATCCATACTCTGGACTATAATTTTCTCATGTTAAACAAGACAAGACTGCCTCAAATTCCCTATTTATCTTCCAGATGTTCTTTGTTTACTTTTTTTGGCCTCTCTGCCATGAATTTCAGAGTTTAGCAAATGTCTTATGTGAAAACTAGCACATTATCAATTGAGATCGCTGTTCTTCCTTTCTCACCTGGATTGATATCTTCATGTTGTCTGTTGTCCCCCCACTCCATGCATTGCCAGAATTTCAAATTCTCTGTTTTGCTGACCTTCAAAACTGGGTTACTACCAAGAAAATTGTTCTTGGACTCTTGCTTTATCTCTAGAAATGGCAGATGGCTCTTGGTAAATGTGGTTTATAAAGTTAACTTTCTCTGTCCTCTGAAGTCTTATTGCTTCAGAATGTCTCTAATACATTTAAATCTCTTTTTAAATGTAATATGTATTATTTACTTATTTTGCTTCTGGTTACTCCTTTCGACTGAATTGTAATTGGGTTTTATACACAAAACATTTTTTATATTATTTTTGTCCATTTTAATACATTTCTGATTATGCTTAGGAAACTTTGACAGTCACAAAATTTATATGTGTTTTTTAATATATACAAAATTGTTCATGATTCCTACATAAATGAAAAATCAATTAAGTTAAAATTATGCCACATTCCATAAAAAATACATAGAATGCTCTCCTTTGAATAACTATATATTTATTTAAATTAAAACAATACCTTTTATTGTATAAAATTCAAACAATGTAAATTGCTTTTTCTTCTATTCCCTATTCCCACTCTTTCATTACAGCTAATTAATAAGTGTGATGTTCAGGCATTTTTATATATGTAGAATTATTTTAAGCAAAAATAAGATAATATCATGAATATTATCTGTAGTTTTTCATCTACAGATATAATATAGACAACACTCTAAAACTTTTGGACTTTTTTCATTTTTAAAATGCCTATAACATTGAATATTATAAAAGTATCATAATTCAATTATTTTTCATATAAAGTTTTTTCAAACTTATCAATGATCTAATAAACATTTATGTGTTTATATGTATGCATACATGCCTAAATTTTCAAAACTCTATAAGCATTTTTGCTGTACATATTAATAATAATAGAATGTTTGCATCTATATACAGTCTATTCTCATTAATTGTTACAATTATGTTCTGTGAAGTCACTGAAAACACTATTAATAAATTGCAATCATTTCTCCTCTGGAGAAATACAACATTACGTTCCTTTGAGCATGTGGTCACATTTTCACCAACCAATTAACACATAACCTATTTTTTGTCTGTGTTTCTATTAAAGACACATTTTAACACATGTTTTAAATTTTAATATATATGTCTGATGAATAATTACTTACATGCAATATTTCATTACAATAAACACTAACTGAGAAGGGTTTAGTGTTTCCTCTTCCTGGGTGATGTGTGTGTAAATGTTTGATTTCACACTCACAACAATACTGTCTACTATATTTAATTGACCATCATCTCATGAATCTACAAATTTAGCCATTTTTTTTATTTTTATTCATAGCTTCATCTCATATTATACATGTATTTTTAGTATTTATCAGAGAGGCCTTGTGTATTGGTAAATTTCCTCTTTCTTTTTCCACATGCTTAGTATTTTTGATTCATTAACATTAAACTCACAGGCAGCAACACTATAATTCATACCTAAAGGAAACTTATCTAACACTTGTATTTTCTCTGAAGGTCATATCATTGCCTTGTGTTTAGAAACACTACACAACACTTCAGCACTACACGTGGGTCCATTTAAAACAGTGGAATCACCAACAGCACAAAATGAGAAAAACATAACATTAAATAGATTGCAAAAACAAATACTCATTTATATGATGAGAGTTGATACAAGAACACAGAGCATTGTCACCTTGTCCAGTCTCAGCAATGTGCTGGGCAACAAAAATTTTTTACTGTTTTGCTCAAGTTCAGTAATGATGATGAAAATGCTGTAAGTATTGATTTGGGGTTTCAATATTTTGTAATAAGTAGGTGAATTCACAAATTCAGAATCTGTGAATAATAAAAATTGCTGGAGCCAGCCGGCTAAAATCGAACAGTTCCCAAGAGGGGGAGTAAGGATTGAGAAAAAAAGAGAGACAGAGAGAGAGAGTGAGTCTGGAGGGCTAACAGTGAATACTGAGCCCCGAGTTTATTAAGAACAGTATATTTATACTCTAGGATGTGCATGAGAAGCAACACCCACAGATATGCAAACAATTTCAGTAATGAGCTTATTCACTAAGCCAATCTTCCTCCTTTAGTAACTAGCTTACCTGCCCTGCAAACTTCTAGCTTGCAGGTAACTTTAACCCTGTTTGTAGAGCATTCGGCAAGAATGGCTCCCAACATCTCCCCTTTTTTATTTATTACAAGCCATAGCCTTCCAAGCTATGGGGCAGATGGACTGTGCCTGTCTTAGGTGATCCTCTGCAAGGTGTAAACCTTACCTGTCATCGGCACATGAATTCCATCATTCATGCCCTGTTTTAGGCTGATTTCATCCAGGAGGAATCTTACCTGTCACTGGCTACCAGCCTCTGCCATAGCGGGGTTAAACTGTTGTTAAACTTGAGCCTGGAGCCTAACTCTGTGCACTTTAGTGCGGATTTTCATGAAGGAGCTGGTGAAATATTTTAGCAATGGAGGAAGCAGGCACAAGCCCAGAATTACTCAAAAACTTAAAGCAAATACTGAACCATTACTGCGGTCCCAGTGGGAACTGTGAAGACACAATCAGTAAGATTACAATTGTCACATGTATAATTAAATTGAGAAATGGTAACATTCTCTTTCTGGGTTCAGTCCAATCTCTTGTTGTCCCAACAGGGGTCCTCCAGACCAGTCCTTAATGTGGCGACTGCAAAGAGGGTAGGACTGTGGTGGATTGCATCAGGGTTGTTGGGATCTTTTGGCAAGCAGAGACGTGCCTGTTGACCTACCCATGTAACCATCAGACATCCTGGCAGCGAGGATTGGCAGCCCCAATCCTGAGCCTGAATAGTTGAATCCAGGTTTTGTCTACACTGTCATTCTGCCAAGGATGGTGGACCCAGCAAACGGGTGTCATTCACTTTCACTATAATCTCCGGACCTTCCATTCACCATCTTCAGAATGCCTGACCAGCCTCTCAGGCAGCCAACAATGGTCCATCTGCACCTTTAGGAAAAACACAAACATGCCCCCAGCCCCATACTAAAACGGGATTCGGGCCATGCCATTCATTAGTTAATGGATCTTTCCAACGAACTACTGCTTGTGGAGTCCCCAAAGGAGACCAGAGCCGTTCTGCAGCTATTTGACCATCATCATTTGTGTTCAAAAAATTTAAAGTAAAAAGTACATGATTTAAGATATTCTGAGAAGTTACGGGGCTGACTCCCCCTTTTTGTTTTTGTATTTGAAGTTTGTTAACAGAAACAATAGCAGACTAAATAAGTACCAGGCCGTATTTTTAAAAAAATTATAGGGGTTAAAGCCTCTCAAATCATCTAGTTTTCTCAGCCAATTTTGCAGGATCCATAATAAAGGCTCTACTGTTTTAGATGTTTATGAAGAATATGTTTATGAAGATGAGCTACATTGATACTGGCATTATTACCAGTCTATATTCCTTGTAAATGTAATTTAACTTTATTTTAATTCCATTCAGAGGCATTGTAGTCTCTGAATGTGACCCAACCAACACCTCAACTTTTCTGCCTCTTCCCTACATTATTTCCCTTCAGAGATTTTATTCCTTTAATCTTAAAGGGATGTTGAGGGAGGAAGGTCTCTCTTCTGTAACTTCTTCAAAGCTGTCAGAGGGCTATAGTCCCTACCTCCTGGGAATAAAAATCTCTGAAAGCCTATTCCAAGGGCCCCGGAGGCAGACGACATGAGGTTGTTTGACATGAGGTCATTCCAGCACATAGATTTTAATTTTGTATTAGTCTATTTTTGGCATCTAAATTTCTAATCTCGTCATTAATCACATAAAATTTCCTCTCAAGATTACTCTTCACAAACCTTCAACCACTTTGCTTATTCCTACAGTTTGTCTCTTTTCACTCATTCAGAAATAACTAACTTTAAGATAAACACTTTTCCTTAATTTCCATCAAAATAAATCTCTATATTTTATACCTTCTGTTATCAAAAACATACATTTTTCTTTCTATCATAATAAAACTTTTTAACTGAACCACCATATTACATATAACACAGACAAATATATGTCAGAGATTATGCACATACTCATATTCCCCATCATGGTACTGAGCAGCCTCCTCCTCTAACTGCTCTGTATTCCCTGGATCTGGGGTATCCTCATTGTTCCTGGGAAATAACATTTCAAAAGCTGGTTCTGTGTAAAGCAGCTCATCTGGTGGAGCGGAAGGCTTAGTTTCACTTTCTTCCACAACCGGACGACCTAAAACTAAAAAGATTACACTTTTTTTAAATTAATTTTTTAAAACAAATTCTAAAAAACTATTTACAAATGTACAAAAAGCATGCAGCTATTACCATTACCCATTTTATTTCTCTTTTCTTTTCTTTTTTTTTCTTTTCTTTTTTTTTCTTTCCTTCCCAGGGCTCTTCCTTTCTTAATCACCGTAACCCCTTACCTTACTTCTTGGCTAGCCTCTTCATCCTGCAGTATCCTTCACTGAGTCCCCCGTGCTCAGGTTCCTGTTGGGGCGCCACTTGCCAGAGCCAGCCGGCTAAGATCGAACAGTTCCCAAGAGGGGGAGTGAGGATTGAGAAAAGAAAAAAAAAGAGAGACAGACAGAAGATAGAGAGAGACAAAGAGATAGAGTCTGGAGGGCTAACAGTGAATACTGAGCCCCAAGTTTATTAAGAACAGTATATTTATACTCTAGGATGTGCATGAGAAGCAACACCCACAGATATGCAAACAATTTCAGTAATGAGCTTATTCATTAAGCCAATCTTCCTCCTTTAGTAACTAGCTTACCTGCCCTGCAAACTTCTAGCTTGCAGGTAACTTTAACCCTGTTTGTAGAGCATTCGGCAAGAATGGCTCCCAACAAAAAATCAAGTATATATACATTATATATAAACACAAATATGAATATATACATATATATTTATACATGCACACATTGTATTGCTGGCTAATTTATTTTTTTTAATAAAGTAAATTGGGGTAACATTGGTTAATATAATTATATAATTTTGAGGTTTACATTACCACCCAGAGTCCAGTTTACTTCAGCTACCATATATTTGATCTTCCTTTACCCAATTCACCCTCTCCCTATCTCCATACCTTCTAGTAACCACGAGTCCATTGTTCATGTTCACGAGTCTCTGTTTGTCCTGCTCATTTGTTGAATTTAGTTTTATATTTCACATACAAGTGATATCATGTGATTTTCAATTTTTTCTGTCTGGCTTATTTTGCTTAGCATGATTATCTCGAGATCCATTCAGGTTGTCACAAATAGCTGTATTTGATCTCTTCTTATGGCTAAATAATATTCCATTGTATTTATGTACCGCAGCTTCTTTAGCCAGTCATCTGTTGTAGTACGCTTCGGTTACTTCCATGTCCTGGCTACCGTGAATAATGCTGCTATGAACATTGGTATGCAAATATCTTTTCAGGTATGGGTTTTCAAGTCTTTGGGGGTAAATACCAAATAGAGGGATTTCTGGATTGTATAGTAGATCAATTCTTAGTTATTTGAGGAACCTCCATACTATTTTCCATAGTGGCTGTACCAATTTGCAGTCCCAACAGCAATGTATTGTGATGACTTGCTACTGAAAGGGTCACAAAGATGTAGTAATGGGTTAAGGTTATGAACCTACATGCTAATCGCCATGTCTCACTTCTGGACACCTGCTTGCTTGAAAAGTTATTGTTTGACTATTACTCCTGGGAACCTAACAGTTACCCATGGGAATCTAACATTTTAACAGTATGCTTTCTGCTTCTGTACCCCCGCTTGCACAACCCACCTTTAGGTTGACAGGTCCTCTCCAACATTTGTTATTACTTGTCCTGTTGATTAAAGCTATTCTAACAGGTGTGAGATGGTATATCACTGTGGTTTTTATTTACATTTCCTTAATAGCTAGCATTGTTGAGTATCTTTTCATATATTTGTTAGCCATTTGTATGTCTTCTTGGGGCAAGCGTCTATTCAGGTTCTTTGCCCATTTTTGATTCAATCATTTGTTTTTTGTTGTTATAGAGTAGTATGAGTTCTTTGTATATTTTGGATATAGAAGACATTGCTTGCAAATATAGTTTCCCATTGGATAGTTGTCTCTTTCCCTTGCTGACAGTTTCTTTTGCTGAGCAGAAGCTTTTTAGTTTAATGTAGTCACATTTATTTATTTTTACTTTTACTTCCCTTGCCTTTGAAGTCAAATTTATAAAATCCTCTTTAAGTCCAAGGTCCTTGAGTTTAGTTCCTATGTTTTCTTCTATGCTTTTTTTGTAGTTTCAAATCTTATATTCAGGCCCTTAATCCATTTTGAGTTAATTCTGGTGTGTAGTGATAGACAACACTTTAGTTTCATTTTTTTGAGGTTGGCCTTACAGTTTTCCCAGCACCATTTACTAAAGAGGCTTTCTTTTCTCCATTGCATGTTTTTGACATTTTTGTCAAAAATTATTTGCCCATATACATATGGTTTACTTGTGGACTCTTGATTCTGTTCCACTGGACCACGTGTCTGTTTTGTTGTCAATACCATACTGTTTTGATTACTGTCGCTTTGTAGTATAATATGAAGTCAGGCAGAATGATGCCCCCAACCTTGTTCTTTTTTCTCAGGATGTCTTTGGCAATTCGGGGTCTTTTGTGCTTTCATATAAATCTGATGATTTTTTGTTCCATTTCTTAAAAAACTGCCGATGGGATTTTGATGGGGGATTGCATTAAATCAATATAATGCTTTAGGTAATAAGGTCATTTTAACTATGTTGATTCTTCCAATCCAAGAACATGGAATGTCTTTCCATTTCTTTGTATCTTCTTTAATTTCTTTTAATAGAGTCTTGTAGTTTTCATTATATAAGTCCTTCACAGGTTTCATTAGATTTATTACTAGGTATTTTAATCTTTTTGTTTTAATTGCAAAAGGAATTATTTTTTTGACTTCTTTTTCTGATACTTTGTTCTTAGAGTATAGGAATGCTATGGATTTCTGAAAGTTGTTTTTGTATCCAGAGACTTTACTATATTTGTTTATTGTTTCTAGTAGTGTTCATGTGGAGTCTTTAGGGTTTTTTATATAGAGAATCATGTCATCTGCAAATAGTGACAGTTTGACTTCTTTGTTTCCTATTTGGATACCTTTTATATCTTTCTCCTGTCTGATTGCATTTGCTAAGATCTCCAATGTTATATTGAATAAGAGTGACGATAGTGAACAGCCTTGCCTTGTTCGTGATCTTAGAGGGAAGGTTTTTAGTTTTTCACCATTAAATATAATGTTGGCTGTGGTTTTGTAATACATGACCTTTATTATGTTAAGGTACTTTCCTTAAAATTATACCAATTTTGTTAAGTGTTTGATCATAAATAAATGCTGTATCTTGTCAAAGGCTTTTTTTTGCATCTATTGATATGATCATATATGATTCTTATTTTTTATTTTGTTTATGTTCTGTATCACATTAATCAATTTGCATATGTTTTACTATCCCTCTGCTTCTGCAATGAAGTCCACTTAATCATGGTGTATAATCTTTTTAATACGTTGCTATAATTGATTTGTTAGTATTATTTAGGATTTTTGAATCTGTGTTCATGAGAAATATCAGTCTGTAGTTTTCTTTTTTGTGTCTTATTTTTACCAAGTTTTGGTATCAGAGTTTGGCCTCATAAAATGAGTTGGAAAGTATTGCCTCCTCTTCAATTTATTTGACATCTCAACTTGGACTTGCTACATTTCATATACTCAGTAGCCATTTGTGGCTCATGGCTACTTTATTAAATAGTGCATTTCTAACCTTGGGTTCTTCATCTTGTGACAGCCTGCTGAAATGTGATAAGGAAAGAGTAAATTAAAAAACCTGAAAGCCAGACAAAGAAAGTCTATACTTTAGTAATGCTTAAATAAAGCAAAAAGGCTTAGTTCCTGGAACCCTTAACTGCCTCCTGTTTATCATGAAATTTGTAACAATGTAACAATGAGCTTATATGCTAACTGCTAATTTTAGCTTGTGTCCTCCTGCTCACTTGCATGGCATGAGAAACAATCAATTGTATATAAGCTGGACATGATTCTTGTTTGGGGCTGCTCCTCGCAAGGACAGCCGTTGGCTATTAAATAGACTTTGAGAGCATACTTGGTTTGGTCTATTCAATATTGGCCACAACAATCTCTGAAATGGAAATAATAGCATTTGCTTTCATTAAGTGTTTCTCTGCATCTTTCACTATTCTAAATGCTTTACTTATTCATCTGATTTAATTTTCAGGACAATCATTTGAAATAGGTAATGTTACTATCCCCATTTTAGATGAGAAAATTGATATGTTTTAAGTATCTTGCCCAAAGCTACATTACTCAGAAATGTTGGGGAAAGGTCTCTAACCCAGAAAGATTGGCTTTAGAAGCACATTCTTTATCTCTATGTTCTACTGCCAATTAAAATAAAGATATGATCTTCAAATAATTCTAGCAATTAAAGTAGATAACACAAATACTCTAATTCTGAAAATTAAATGATGATAAGATTCCTAGCACAGAATAAAAGAAAAAAATGCTTAATCATATTGTTATGAAAAAAGAGGTTCTGATTTCAAACATCTTATAAGAATTATCATCAACCTTATACAGAACTATATAACTCATAAAGAATGTTTTATATTTACCAGCACATAAACTTAACTACTTAAGCTGTGAGTTAAAAATAAAGACGGGCAGTTAACTTGTAGCTAAAATGAAGAGAAACAATATGAAATTTTATGTTAATGGTAATAACTTAGTTCATATGGGATATATCTACTGTCCTTCAAACAAAAGGTAAAGACTAGTTCAGGAGGAAGCAAATTACTAGAGGTTTCTGGATCTCTCTGTCGGATGCTTATTTCTAGATCTCCCTGGATAAAGGAATTATTTTTATAACTCTCACTTGTAAGAACATTCAAACATTCATAGTCTGCTATGAAGACAGTGCCCATGGGTTTTCCCTAATTTTCCCAAAGGAGCATAGGTTGTGGCATCACTCAACACAGCATCTCCCAGATTCTAGAATTTCCCCAATGATTTATATGCTTCTTGCATCTGCATAAATCTTGCTCACTTTAGAATCTCAAAGCCGCTGTGACAAAAGAAGAGCAAGCTTCATTTTAAAAATTGGCAAGAACATCTCTGTCTTAAGTGTCATTTGATCTTTAAGGCCCTAAACATAGATGTCAGAATGGACAATGTGACTGATAAATGACTACTATATAACTTAGTGTTTTATGTAACAAGTGAAGATTAACCTTACACCATGCAGCAGTAATTTGAAATTTATTTCATAAAGCGTTAAACTGAATAACCTGAATGTATTTTTCTTTTCTACTTTGTATGCTGAAACTTCATTATTATACCTTCACCAAACAGAAATAATTTTTACTGCTATTTTAATGTGAAGCATTGATTGTGATACTGTGGATATGGACACTGATTCCTCTAATGGGACTAATAATCTAATAACAGGGATTTTCATATGTAGGCATAAATTAATTTAATCTCTGTTTCAAAAAAATAAACTTCTGAAATAATACAGGCACTGCTCTTATATCTAATGAGTTTTTGTGCTAGTTCAACTATTCTTATTAGAGCTGTTACTTTAGACTTTATACTAAAGCAGCAGAAAATACATATTAATCTTAATCAACTGTTAGATACATTTTTCCTTGAAAGGTTTTTGTCTTTATAGATCAATGTCTGTTCGACCTGATTCGAAAAGCAGTAACTCCACATTTCTTCTTACGGAATTCCCTGGCCTGGAACAGGACTATCCCTGGCTATCCGTCCCCTTCGCTGGCGTCTATGTTATGATTCTCTCAGGGAACGGCCTGGTGCTGCATGTAATTCGTACTGAGCCAAGCCTGTATCAGCCCATGTTCTACTTCCTGGCCATGCTGGCCCTCACCGACCTGTGCATGGGGCTGTCCACAGTGCACACAGTGCTGGGGATCCTATGGGGGCTCAGCCAGGAAATCAGCCTGGATGCCTGCATTGCACAAGCCTTCTTTGTTCATGGTTTATCATGCATGGAATCTGGAGTCCTTCTTGCCATGGCCTTTGATCGCTTTATAGCAATCCGCAATCCTCTAAGATATACATCCATCCTCACCAATGCCAGAATCATAAATATTGGTATGGCTATTTTAGGGAGGAGTTTCCTGTTCATTACTGCTCCCATCGTCCGCCTAAAGTTCTTTCATTACTGCCGCCCGCACATCCTCTCCCACTCTTTCTGCCTGCACCAGGACTTACTCCGGCTGGCCTGCTCTGACATCCGCTTCAACAGCTTCTATGCCTTAGCCCTGGTCATCTGCACACTGCTTTTGGATTCAGTGCTCATTCTCATCTCCTATATCTTGATTCTGCACTCAGTCTTGGCAATTGCATCCCAAGAAGAGCGACTCAAGTCCTTGCAGACCTGTGTCTCCCATATCTGTGCTGTCCTCGTTTTTTACATCCCAATCATTGGTCTGACTATGGTGCATCGCTTTGGGATGCACCTCTCTCCTGTGGTTCACGTCCTCATGGGCAACATCTATATCCTTTTCCCACCTTTGATGAACCCCATCATCTACAGTGTCAAGACTCAACAGATCCGTGGCAGGATTCAGAGGTGGTTATCCAAGAAGAGGGAGTGAAAGAAACACTTTAGATCAAAAAGGTATAAGTGGCTTAGGTGAGGAAAACTTTATGCAGGGAGAGGGAACGAATATATTTATTTAAATAAGTTAAATATAAGGCAACTGAACACAAAGATTTTATATGATATGCTATTAGTTGAAAGTTTATAGATATCAAGAATGGTAATAAAACCATATGTCACAATTCAAGTATAATGTTAGAAATTGTGAAAATATAGTCATTCATCACATGTCCATATCATTTTCTGCCCAGGAAAAGATAATATTAACAATTATATAGAAAAATTATCTTGCAAGAAATATCTACAAGTAAGTTATCCATATACACAGTTTATATTAATGGAGTCACAAATTTATCACCACTTTGTATGGTTGCCTTGATCAACATAGAAGTTACAATTGGTCTCTAACCTTAAATAATATTCAGATAGGTTAATAGTTTGTTTATGAGGTATTCCAAATCATTATTGCTATTCTCTTCTCACTGATTTATTAAGAAACTCTGTTTCTTGTTTCTCAAAGGAAATTTTATCACTGTCTTTTACATATCTATAAATGACTATCTACCTTGCAATATTAATTCCAGTTTTATAGTAATTGATGTCTTTTACTGTCCAGAATTAATGCTTCACATATCTATTTTATTGGATCTTCTCTTATCTTTTCTGGATTTGACAACTACCAGGAAGACAAGGCCTTTTTTGTAGAGATATTTTATACAGGTGGAGAATATGCATATTACTTAAAAATTAATAAGAGATCAGATGACTAGCCACTTAGGAAAGTAATAAAACCTAGTCTGTACTAAAAACTTTTTGGAATTATCATTCATGAGGATATTCAAAGGGAGAAGACTTTATCTTTTTTTTTATCTCTAGCAACTTCATCTTCATCTTTCTTATCTTTATCACCAAATTAGAAAAAAAAAATCTTGATCTTCCTCATCTTTATCATCAATTAGAAAAAAAAATACTAACATTTATGCTACTAGATAAAGCAAATCTTAATAACTTTATAGAACTCTGTCTATGAACTTCTGAGACCAAACTTGGTAAACATTTTATCTTCATAAATAATTTTTTCAAATATTCTAATTCATAACCATCTCCCCTCTTTTATACTAAAGACTCTGAATTATTAATCTCATGAATCAATCTTTATAGCATATATTCTTGAAGAAATAGTACTGTTTTGACATAAATGTAAAATGTATTAAGTCACAGGAATAGCTATGAGACAAGGTGACTTAGCAAATATGTAAGTATATAAATTAGTAAACTCTTCAATTTTATTTTATTTTATTTTTTTAAATTAAGTTTATTGGGAAAGCTCTTCAATTTTAATCTTAATCAGAAAATGTACAAATAAAGATAGAAGATTAGATGAAGAATTAAGAACTGTACTTAGGGAAAATGTGGCTTTGTTATTAGATTCTTCTGGAGTCCTTATATTTTGAAAATTCAAGATTTGGACAAATCATAAATGGTGTAGTAGAACAATAATAAAAATAACTTCCAATCTTCATGGGTATTATAGCATCCAGTTAATAACATCATATCTACCTTTTTTCTAACTTCCCAATAAAATGTACAGACATACAAAACAATAATAAATACTAAACTATTAAATTATTTGCAGTTCAACACATGATACAAATTAGTTTATTTAGGCAAAATGTTTTTGCAAACAGATGTGGCAAAAGACATAATAAGGCAATAGAAAGAAGACAGAATTTAAATTGTCAATATTTAGAAAAGAAATTAAAATGGTCAATAAATATTAAAAGATGTTCAGTCTCATTTAAAATTAAATCACCACAGAATTTTTAAGAAAGAGGTCAGATACAATTTCACATTTGGTATTAAATTGGAAAAATAAAATAAGATAATAAACAGAGACTCATGGAAACAACAACAATTTAATAGTTACCAGAGGATAAGAGGGGATGAGGGGGAGGTAGACAAGGGTAAAGGGGATCAAATATATGGTGACAGAAGGAAATTTAACTTTGGGTGGTGAACACACAATGCAATATACATATGATGTATTATTGAATTGTACACTTGAAACCTATATAATTTTATTAACCAATGTCACCCCAATAAATGTAATAAAATAGAAAAAAAAGAAGAAAAAGAAAATATAATTGTCAGGAGTCATTGCTGCTAAGAGTGTAAGATACTAAGAGACTTGCATATGCTTTTAATAAATACAAGTTAGCACAAATTTTTTGAGCTAAATATGTCAGTGCTATACAAATATTAAATTATCATACATGTCAACACCAAAATCCTTTACTTAGGTTATATGTGGGAATTGTTAAAATATATACCATTCTATAACTTCTATAACTTTGGTTGTTACTAGCTTTTCTTTGTTAATTTCATAACAATAATAAAATGTTAATTTTATAGAAATGTGTTATATCTTCTCATAGCCACAATTGAGAGAGATCTTTTAATAACTGAAAATCTCTTTAGTTCTCATCTTAAGTATCAGAATTTCAAAAAAACACTTTTTTTTTGTAATGGATCAGACAGTGAATATTTTAGGCTTTGCAGGCCACATATGGTCTTTTTCATATATTCTCTTTGTGGTTTTGTTTTCATAAACTTATACAAATGCAAAAGTTTTCTTAACTCAAAACTTGCAAAAACCACTACAAGAGGGATGTGGTCTGCAGGGTGTAGTTTGCCACACCCTGATCTACACACAAAAAAATAAAAAAACCACTAAACTGTTGTCTATGTCTACAAGTTTTATTAGTTTGTTGTTACAAGTTTTATTAATTTTTTGTTACAGTTTAGTGGTTACAGTTTAGAGAGAGGATTCCAGGAAGGTAAGGGTAAATGGAGTCAAACACATGGTGATGGAAGGTGATTTGACTTTGGGTGGTGAACAACAATGCAATATTGAGATAATATATTATTGAATTGTACACTTGAAATCTATAAAATTTTATTAACCAATGCCACTCCAAAAATGTAATAAAAAAGATAAATAAAATGTTATCATTTGAAAGACATGTCCTAATTTGAGAAGTATAAAAATGTGAAAAAGAGTGTGTGTTAAAATTGATGTAATACAATATAATATGAAGCAAAATACGATTGTCTGGAGGACCGTTTCACAAATTATTTCAAAACACTTTTTAGTATTTCTTGAAAAAGAAACTTTTTCTTAAATTTTAGATGCAATAATTTTTAAAAATTGTCTTATTTTATAAGATTAAAAACATCACCTTAAATTAATTAACTTTGAAATTCCTTATACATATATAATAGATTAAAATATTTGGTTTAGGGGTCACCCTTAAAACAATTTAAAAAAATAAAGAGAACTTCAGTGGAAATATAAAAGATATACATTTAATTAATTAGTTAACTAAAAAGACAATTGACTTTTCTAATTATAAAGATATGTTACTATGGTTGTGGTAATCATTTCACAATGTATTCATATGTCAAAATAGCAAATTTCACATCTTAAATATGTACAATTTTTATTTGTCAATTACACCTTAATAAAGATGTGAAAACTTTTAAAAATAAATAAATTACAAAAATATGACCACAATACATAAAAAATACAGTAGAGAGAATTATATGGTTCTAAAGTTTTTATAACCTACTAAAGTATTATAAAAAATAGTTAATGTAATTTTATATATGTTCATTGTATACTAAAGTAATAAACTATTTTAGCTGTTTTAGAGTTATTTCTAAAATATGGAAATTAGTATAAATATAGAAGTATAAAAAGCCAATAGAGAGGATCAAAATGGAATATTAAAAATATTTTTATTAAAAAAATGTAAGTTAGTAAAAGCAATAGAGTTAAATGGAAAATAAATTTTAATGTAGTAGAATTAAACCCAAGTATACTAATAGCCACACTAAAAACAAATGAACTAAACATTCCAATTCAAAGACAGAAATCATTAGAATAACTAAGAAAAAAAATTCCAAAAGTATTTTTTGTTTTAAACAAGATGGATGTTACACAATAAAGGCACTGACAAGACAAAATAAAAGGGTAAAAAAGTTATAACCTGAAAACACTCATCACAAGAATGATGAAGTTGCTATATGAATATTAGTAATGAAAGAGATACAATAAAAGTGTCTCATCACTGAGACAAAGTAACACTAAACCTATGTAATAATATATTTAAAAAATATATGCAACCTAAACTGATAAAATTATATATCTTGAATTTTTCAGATCTTGGTAGCCTTATTATTTTCTGAGTCATATATTTATTTTAGATCTGCATGTCTACACAAAACTCATTTGCAAATTTTGGTCTTCTTAGAGCATCATTGGTGGGTTAAGCATTTGAATCAACACCAGATACTGTGAGTCTGTCTCTAGAGACTGAATTTACTAAAGATGAACTCAAATCACAGTGTTACATAGCTCCCTAGTCTTAATATATCTGTGCATTGTCCTGACTCAGTCTTGTTTCTCTACATTTTTATGTCTCCTTTGAGTATAATTCAAGAACTGTTGGACCTTCCAAAAAGGGACTCCTGAGCATCATAATATCCCAATACAAGACAGCCATAATTACTAATTTGTCCACAGAGGTCTCAATACTCCCACAGCCATCTCTCATCATATATTTAAACTATTCCTAGGTAAGTTGCTTTGTCTGCACAATGCAATGAAAAACAATCATTTGCAGATTTGCAGAGAGGAGCAATTCCTGTTATTATGTGAGGTATTATTTAAGATAAAGCAGGTAGAAGTCAAGTGGGGAAGGAAGGTTTCTAAATTAAGAAATCAATACATATTTATAAGAGACATAAGTAGTATTTAAGTAATGTGATTTGGTACTAGAAAATAAGAAAGAAATGTTGTCAGAATTTTTAAAAAGTGCTGACTATATTTTCCTTTTTAATGCAAGAATCTAAGAAATTTCTATAACAGGTTGGTTTCTGGTTGTATAAGTCACGGTAGTCACACTGTTCAAAGAATATATCTTAAGAAAGAAATTGAAGAAAACCAAGAGTAGAAAATGATGATGGAGATACTGGCCATCTCTGGAGGGCCAGAAATCTGAGCTGGAGGAAAGTATACTAGCAAATAGTGTAGAAAACAGTGTGTGTTTTACTAGCATCATGTTCTCTGAAAGTGGCAGATTGCAGGCAAGGACTGTGCTCACTGACCCAGATTTAAGTAAAATGTCAATCTCCCTGTGGCAGAAGGAACACTATTTCTGTGTTTCAGAAACAGATACAATGACAGAGCAAGGGAAAACTAGGAAGGTATAGGCAGGTGTTCTAATTTCCCTGGCCAATGTCTGATCGATTTTATTCAAAATAGGCCTAAGATCAAGAAGACTGTCTAGCAGAACAAACTCTTGGAGCTGTTCTCTGGTCCCTCTTTAAGTCAAAACTACTTAATTGCTTTTTTTTTTTTTTTAGTATTATTCCATAAGTACATTTATTGAAAACTAAAGGCATAAATTTGTCAATAAATAAATGTTTGTATCACAATTAAGCTTATTTTTAATCCTAAACAATTTTCTTAGATAGAAATCATGTTTATATATACCTATGTATATTGGTTTGCTTTCTGTATACCTAGTTCTCTGCCAGTCTCGAGTTTTTGGTTTTTTCAAAAGGAGGAAAAATCATGGAACATGGACAAACCTATAAATATATCAAGTACTCTTTTCAATAAGCATAAAAACCTTCCACATTTTAATCATTCAATATTTTTATTTTTTTGCCCAAGTTCTTATCTCTATCTGGGTTTATAGGACTTACCTCTGTTGTAGTGATTCCCTAACTCTGGGTTTCTATATTATGAATAAGGTTTAAAATTTAAATCTTCTAAAATGTTTTTAATGACAAATTTAAATTTGAATTCTTCTCAGCTTCTTATAAGAAAATACCTCTAATATTTACTTACATAGGTTCAGAATAGTATATTTTAATAGGGGAATCCACATATCATACAGAAAGTTTTTCCCTACACAGATAGTATTTTGAAATTCAAAGAGACATTATCAATAGTATGTAGTAATATTTTTCAAGTTTTCATATCTGGTTTTCAAGAGCAAGAACCTAGATATTGGAGGCAACTAGAATTTTTTTTTTAAGGCATGTTATGAGGACTTGGGCATACATTCTAGAATTATACTAGGAGTAGACTGCATTTTAGGAAGGTTATCGGACATTTATCAGAACAAAAGCACAAGGTCAAAGCAAGAATCACTGGAGGGTATTTGTGGTAATGACACTTGGAGAACTGGATCGTGGTTGCTTTGCAGGATAGATACTGAAGCCAGATGCAAGGCAAGGACTCAAAGGTGGGCAGAACACCAAGTAGGCTTACATTTTCCCATTAGCTGCAAATATAATTATTTACAACAATGTTTTAATTATCCAAAACAATGAAGAAATAAAATTTTTAAAAGATTGTGGGGGCAGGTAATTTATTTGCAACATTTTCTTCACTTAACATGTTAAATTAATTTGCATGTAAATCTTTTAAAACAAATTATGTATGGTAACTTTATAGGTGTTGAATAAAATTAACTTTTCTTGGATAAACCAGAAAAAAATATTTTTATTATTTAAAACATAATATATAATTAATAAAATTGGATGGATTAATAAATTTAGTTGCACATATAGTTATTTTTGAATTATGTAGAAAAGGGCAAATTGTGAAAATATAACTATTACAAAATAATGATATGCTTATAATACAGTATCTATCTTTTGATTATCTTTAATAACTTTTCTGAAATAAGAATACATTATTCAGGATTGAGGGTAAGAGTTTATTATTTTTAATTATCACAAGAATTTGGTTACATTTAAGGTATTTGGACTTTTTATCCTGCATTCCTGATTTTTTGGTAATTTGTCTGTGGATAGTATAGAGTTAAAATTACAATTGCCTTCTTTATAACTTGCTAATTATTGTATACATGCCTGTATGTGTGTGTGTGTATTACTGCATGTATTTCCACACTTGATAAAAAGTTCCCTGCGAACAGTGGCTTTTTGCCTTCTTAAGACTGTATATCACACAAACCAAAAAACTCTTAGGCACACTCATGCATATGCGTGTGCACACGCGCGCGCACACACACACACATTTCATAACTGCCTTCTTAGTATATAATAAAAATGATAGAATAGAATAGAATAAAACTACACAGGGAGAAAAATTTTAAAGAACTTAATTCAATCTTCTTATTTGCAGATGAAGCTATTAGGATTTAGAATGGTGAAGTGATTTACCCAAGGGCTTATGGAAGTTTTAGAGAAGAGCCAGATCTTTAGAAAGATTATTAGAGAATGTCTGGACTCTCCATATACAAGACTGTGGAAGAATCACTCTGTCATCCAGATTTCTTCCCATAGGAGACTTGACTGTAAATTTTGTATCTGAGTATGGAAACTCTCCAGTTTTAACATGGCAGACAATGTTACACATAGCTACATTTCATCTTTCTTCCTGGTTGGTATTCCTGATTTGCAAGATTTTCACTGCTGGATTGGTATCCCTGTCTGCCTTCTGTTTGCCCTGACCCTGCTGGGAAACAGTGTAATCATTGTAACCATTAAACTGGACCCAAGCCTCCACCAGCCTATGTATTTCTTCCTTTGCATGCTGGCAGTGAATGACATGGCTCTTGCCTTTTCCACAGCCCCCAAGATGCTTGGTATCTTCTGGTTAGAAGCTCACAGTTTTGAATTTAATATCTGCCTAACACAAATGTATTTCATCCACACGTTCTGCATAATTGAGTCAGCCCTCTTAGTTGCCATGGCTTTTGATCGCTATGTAGCTATTTGCATCCCACTGCGTTATACGACCATCCTGACTACACCAATGGTCATTAAATGGGTCTGGGTGGTGTGACCCGAGCTATCCTTATGGCTTTACCCTGTCCTCTTCTCATTAAGAGGCTACCATACTATACTAAATATGCCATCAATCACACCTATTGTGAGCACATAGCTGTGGTGGAGCTGGCCAGTGCCAACACTCTCATTAACAGAGCTTATGGAATCTCAGTAGCCCTTTCAGTGATGATATTGGACCTACGGTTCATAGTGACATCCTATATCAAAATCCTCCAGGCAGACTTCCGGCTCTCTTCCCAGAACGCTCGCTCTAAGGCACTGGGCACCTGTGCTGCCCATGTCTGCACTATACTTGTCTTATACACACCTGCATTGTTTAGTTTCCTAACTCACCGCATTGGCAAGAAGGTACCTCCAAACGTTCACATAATTCTTGCAAGTTTGTACCTTTTGGTTCCTCCCACAGCCAATCCCCTGGTATATGGTGTGAAGACCAAGCAGATTCGTGACCAAGTGGTGAGTCTCTTCTTCCCAAACAGGAAAATTTCTGAAAACTGAAATATGTAAATACAAACCCACATTGCTAAAATCTGTTTCATGAAGTCCTGGTGGGTTAAAAAAGATTGCAATCTTGTTCGTAACATGCTACTCCTTGATTCAGCTATGTCATTTAGCAGAGATATATGATACTGTGCATTTACTTTTTCTTTCTTTTAGAAATAAAGGAATATCTCCTTATTGAAAACTTTCAACAAATGTTAGCAACAATTGTTATCTATTGCTGGCATTATTTCGTATTCTATATTTATTCATTTTATATTTAATATCCAGAAATGTGGAATGACTAGGCTAACTACTGTCACAAACACAAAAACTGAATACAACAGACAATAGAATTTATAAACATATTTTTTTTCCATTTTATCTTTTACATACTTGTTTAAAAATTCTCAAGTAAAAATTATTTTCAAGTTTCTTTTTACATATTATTATAGTAATGATAATGCCTTAATATACAAATAATGATCATTGTTTGTTTGCCTGTTTACTAAGCAATTTACAGTTCACAAGGAGTAAACTATTAGTTCACAAAACTATACTGTGAAATACGTGTTGATTATTCTCATTATATCATTTAGTAAATTGAGACACAGAAAGGTTATGTAATTTTCACAAGGTGAAACTCACCTAGAAAATGGCAATGTAGAATTTGAGCCCAGGGACTCTGGCTTCAGAATATATGCTTTTATCATGGCATACTGTTCACTATGATGAAAGTGTTACACTTATTATTCACTTCAAAAACATAGAAGTTTATTTTTTAAGCATTTTATATTTTTTTCTCCTACATGTGATCTTTTAAAAGATATTATGATAAATTTCTTGAGTCTTCTTCAAATCCTCTTTATATAGTACATTTTATTTTAATGTTCAGGAATCACTTCTAGTTTCCTAGATAAACATCCAATCAAGGCCGCCTTGTAACATTATTACTATGATTTCTAAATTGGTATAAAATTTCCAGAGTTTGAAAATTCTACTTATTGACAAGCAGTTTCTTTTTTTTTAATTTTAGAGAAAAACAAATTCATTAAGTGCTGCAACTGAAAACAGTTCTTTCCTTAATTAATGATATTAATTTTATTATGCATGGAGCACAGGAGATATTACTTTGGGCATATTTATAAATGCTCTGTGAAAAACACTCTTTTATTTTTAGTACAGTTCATTGGATGAAGGTTCATTGAGTTGGAAATTGTTGATTGTTGACCAAGGTTGATATATATTTTCCAAGTATGTAATGGTTGTTTGTGTGTTTTTAAATGAGTTAGCTCCACAAAACTTTGGCTTTTTCTGTATTTTGGCTAAAGCCATATTCCTGTTTGTTGATAACTATATATGTATCATATTAACTTTTATGTCTATTATATTGTAAATAGTTGTGTTTCCTTACAATAATACAAGCCTTCCATTCATTCAAAGGGTATATATTAAGTCATTCTATCAGATATTTTACAGCTACAATTGTAAAGAGAGAAACGTCAAGTTCAAACATTACTTTCATCACTAATAGCTAGGTGAATTTCATTTTTAAGTTTGTAAATTCTGAATTTCATTATTGATTAAATATAAAAACCAGTCTTTACATTTTATAGTGTCAGGGTAAGATTACAATATATAATGAATGGGACACAAGTATCACAATATTCAACAAACTCTTCTTCCATTTATACCAGTGTCAGTGCCATGATAGGCATTGAAAATATTAAGATCAATTACCAAAGATATTTTTTCTAAATGCCTAAATAGAGCTCCTAAGTGGCTATCTCACTTGGAAATCCTATTTCTTTATTTAACATCTCCAAAAATGAACATTTTGCACTTATTTACCCACCTAAACCACCCTATAAAATATCTTATCTCAGTGAATAATATACCAAGTCACTGAAATCAGCAACAGAGAATTAGTGTCATAGAGTATTTATTGTAAAACATATGCCAGAAATATATGAGAAACTAAGTGGTAAAAAAAAAAAAAAAAGAGGAAGAAAAGTGAAAATACATCCAGAAAAAGTAATGTCATCAAAATAAAAAGAGAATAAAGCTTTAAAGAAAAACATATAATTAGAAAAGCAGCAGGGACATCTAATAAGGAAAAATCTACTTTGTGGCACTATGAAGTTCATTGGTCCCCTTGGAAACTAAAAGACAGTCAGGGCAATGGAAATGGTGAAATACTCATACACTCTTGTAGGTAATTAATAACTTTAGCTACAGGTGATACATCTAATCTAAAACCTGAACTTATTTAACTAAATGGCTATACTTTATTTTGTACTTATAGAATCTAACGTTACTCTTGATCAACCACAGAGAATATGAATATGCCAGGTTCATGGAACAACTTATAGCATGCAGGCTAAATACATCTTGCTGCTTCTTCCTGTAAATAAAATTTTATTGGAGCACCACTGTATCCATTAATTTATGTATTGTTTGTGGAACATTTGTCCTATACAGTAAGTTCTTACTTAACATTGTTGATAAGTTCTGAAACTTTAAGTTAAATAATTTTAACCAATTTTAACCATAGGTTGATTCACATAAACCAGAGTTAAGTTCACATGTCATATCACCAACCTTATAAGAAAATGATGTTGAATGAAATGGCAGTATTTGAGGACCTGCTGTAGTGACAATTAGGACAGAGATCACATGAACATGAAACCTTAAAATATTTACTCTGTTCCTTTACAAATCATTTGTCCACAGTTGAATAAGCTAAAGATGAATAGGATAAAAACCATGAGATTTTGGAGAGTCATAAAACTCTGTTGTATTTATAATATTATGCATTTAAAAAAACACAGAAATTTATAGTATAGAGTGGACCTTAAATTAAATATTCGTGTTTAGAATGTTGGAGGATTACTAGAGGGGTACATACTGTAATTTAAAAAAAAAGATCTAGCTGTATTGCATATGTATGATACAACTTCACTAAGGGGGTAGCAGGAAAATGTACTGACTGGCCTAAGTAACTTTGGAAATAAGTACAGTATAGAAACAATGTCAAAAGGGACTGTTTATAAACCCTTTAGTTGATAAAGTTTTTCTCACAGGAGTAATGCTTAACAAATCCTACTGGGCTTTACAAGTATACTAGAAATTAACAATTAAATAAATGAGTGACATGGTTGAAGCCAGTTTTTCACTGATGGAGGAGGAATTTTCTGATAAGCAAGAAGAGTCTAGAAAGATTCAAGATGTAATAAAATAAAGTGGCAGATATTAGTAAAAACTGAAAATTAGCTTAATTTAGATACAAGTGGTTATATATAGAAATATTTATGGATATGTGTGTATATATGGGTTAGCATACACACAAAATTCCTTGCTCTGTCAGATGAAAGAAACTAAAAGAAAGACACACAAGTAGCAATGAGCATATCTATACCATGATTCAAGAAATATTCAAAATGAGCCTGGAGCAATTTATAATGTCATAAAGTAAGAAGTGCTACACATACACACATACACATACACACAGAGTAAGAAGTGCTATACACACACACACACACACACATACACATACACACACAAAATGAGGTGTATGTCAGAGAGGAAGATAAGCCAAATGAATGAGCTCAAAATGGTCAAATTGAAACAACTTGAGCAAGAAAATAAAGGAATGTTGGATTATAACCCAAATTATAATGAAAATATTCATAAATCCATACTGATATAAATAAATGATTGAATAAATTTTAAAAATAGGAATAATATTTTAATCTGCCATGTAGTAGAATTCCAAATAATTTATTAAAATGTAGCTACTCCATGATTGAGGAGGAGAGCATGAATTCCTACTCCTTAAGTATGGACTGCATATAGTGACTTTCCTCCAAAAAGTATAGCATGGAAATGGGAATTCAAAAAACAATAACTTTACAGTGAAGAAATCTGACAAATACTACTTTAGACAAGTAATCAAGTTCAGATAATTCATGTATACACCCTTGATATGTGATCACAATGACACTGTAACATCCATGGTCTTCCTCCCCAAAATAAATAATTTTAATATGATTATGCTAATAACATCAGATAAATTTTAATAGAAGGACTTCCTAGGAGGTACTTCAAAAATACTCTTTGATACTGTTAAGATAATTAGAAACAATAAAATTCTCAGGAATTTATAGCCAAGAGAAGTGTACTGGAAAGCTTGAGCTGATGTGTCAATTGAGAACCTGAGGATTATTTTAAAAAGTGTCCTAGGGAAAGCAAAGAGGGATTTATGGTGGGAATCCTAAATTCAAGTTCTAATATAAATGTTCAGACTCTGGGTGTGAGCAGAGTTATCATATTATAAAATGCTTAGGCAGCAACTCAGAAAATCAGAAGTTGCTTTTCTGAAAAGCTGTTTTCCAATCAAAAGAAGATTAAAGAGATATGACAACTAAATGCAATGTGGCACCTGGATGAGGTCTTGGGACAAAAGAGAATATTAAGTAAAAAAAATAAAATTTCAATAAAATATGGACTTTAGTTAATTATAATGTATTAGTATTTGTTCCCTAAATGTAGCAAACATATTATATTAAGGTGATAATAATACAAAAATCTAGATTTGGGAGTCCATAGGAAATCTCAGTAATATATATTCAAATTTCTGTAAATCTAAATCTGTTCTAAAAATAAAATGTATAAATTTACATTTTAATGCAAAAATTAAAAATCTGAACTTTCCTAGTGCCTGCTTTCGACTGAATGGTAATGATAATTAGAAGGATGAGGTGGAGGTGGAGAATGACAACTACTGCAATCAAAATAAAAAGACAAAAAAGTAGGTAGTTCATTATCATTAAAATTATTGACTTTATACTAAATGTATTCTGCTTTTGAACAACACCATAAACTTAATATTTTTAATCAGAGGCTAGGCATTTATATTTAGGTGTGTTTTTAAAAAACTCCCATCACTGAAAGATTAAAGATTACTGAAAGACTGAAGATCTTCAGTGACTGAACCACAAACAAGTCTTTATAATTTCTGTCTTTTATGTAATCTAATGATGACATAATTAATTCTGTATTCATAAAAACTGAAATTGTTTAAAAAGGAATTAGTTACTGTCTTCAACAGAAACTTACATCTCTATACTTCAGCAAACAATGTACTAGAGAAAGCATAGACTCAGATTAAAGGTTTCTCTAAGTGAAATTTTGTTATTTGATATAAAATAAAATAATGAGAAATCAAAAGTATCCATAGATTAAAAATCTTGGACACTTGACCTTGAATCTGTTGGATCTTCACACCATAAATAACAAGACTGAGCAAAGGTCAGAGAAACAGGTAAAGGTTGAACAGAAAAATATAGATATAAGGTGAAATATGGAACCCGAACCTGTCTAAAGGAGAAAAATCTTAGGAGAGAGAACTCAAGGAAGACACAAATGTGGGCTATGCAGGCATTGATGGCTTTGATCCTGGCTTTCTTTTGAGGCAGATTAAATACAATGTTGAATAGTCTACCGCTATGCCAACCTGAACAACCCTGATCTCGTCTGATCTTGGAAGCTAAGCAGGGTCAGGCCTATTTAGTACTTGGATGGGAGACCATCCTAGGAATACCAGATGCTGGAGGTGTTAAAATAGCCAACCAACCAAACAAACAAATAAAGACAGTGATAAATATTTAAATGTAGGAGAGTGTGGTAAAATTATGTCAAATCTGAGTACACTGAAAGCCACAAGCAGACCATAGATCTTGTTAATTAGAATATCTCTGTTGGCAACTTCATGATATGAATGGGAGACCACAGTAGACCAGTAATATTTCAGCTTGTTTTTGATGAAGATGAGACATGGAGCCATAAGGAGGGCTGCTCTGAGTGTCACTCCAACACCAATCTGTGTGAGAAGTTAGTGAGTGAAAATGTTTGCATGTCTCAGAGGATCGCAGATTGTCACATAGTGGTCCAGGGCCATGGACAGTAGAATACCTGACTCAATATACTGGAAGGTATAAATTATAAACGAGCTCTTATACATTGTGATTCAGTTAAGTTCAATATGCTTTCACTGAGCACTTCCTATGTAAAAGACATCATGCCAGGAGCTGAGTAAACATACATTAAATCTGCAGAACTTACCTGCAGCCCAAAATCAGGCTGTACTTTTTTTGACTTCTTTATATTGCAGCTCGATTTTTCCCAACAGAGCATTTGGACCTGAGCCTAGATTATACCATGCATTCAGATCCCATGTCTTTAACTTAAAAATGTTGTTGATCTTTAACATAAACACCAAACATTAGCTTGTTTTTTTCTCCCATTTATAATCATGAATTTTGATAGAAATGATTCAAATGAGTCAATTTCTGGTTTTTTGGTCTCTTGCTTTTGCAAAGCTTATTCTGCCCCCAAGAAACTACAAACAGAAAGTAAATATATGAAGCCATCCATACAAGTCATCATCTTGTTTGTTTAATTTGAATACATACAAAATACTAAATCTAAATGCATTTTCCTATGAAAGAATGTAAAATATACATATATGCAAAAGTTTAATGATTTCTTTCAAGATTATCTTGGTATTAAAGAATCAATTAATTGAAAACTCCAGTAAAGTGCATCATTGGCATTCTCTGATGCCCTAAATATTTGCTTTGGTGATTACTGGGTAATCCAGGACTCAGATAAATCTGTCATCACTGTTAACTAAGCAGCTTTTTCATCATTTTAGCTCTCAGATATGCCTAGAATTCATGGACTAAAACTTCTTGTTGTATCTATGGATTAATCTAATTATTTTGTTCTTGGCTCTAGATATTCCTCTGACACACTCTTACTTCCCTAACATAACTACTTCATTACTATTCCATCACACACACATATACAGACACACAAGCACACATGTACACACATGCCCATAGATATGCACAAGCACTTTTTTTAAAATTGTCTAGTCAAGTCTGTTAATGTGTATTGATTCTTTTCTCTCCAGTGTGAGAAGGAAAATGTTTGGTCTCCAGGGAAACTATCCTGTCTCCTGCTCATCTTTAATTTTCTACCCTTGTTGATTACTTTCTTTGGTATTCTCTATTAGACAGAGCCAGAGTTTGTCTCTGACCATGTCATACAAGACTCAGAAGCACCTGAAAGAAGCTTTGTTCTGAGGATGACTTACTATCTAAGGGAGAGCTGATTTATACTCTGAAGAGAAATTCTTGGATCTAAGTACCGAGAATCCTATGTATAAAAAAAGACTCAAACCTACAACATTCTTTGTATGATTTATTATAAGAACCTACAGTTTTGACCTCCTGGCTACCTCCTGTGCTATTAATTCTGTGCTGTTAATTCTATCAACAGGTAAACATCTATCTATAGAGTCAGTTTAAATTTTTACCAAATAATTTAGAGAGAAAGATCTAATAAATGACTTTTTCTAAATAGACTATACAACATTAATTCTACCCTGAATGAAATTTTATTTTTTTTTTACTTGTGTTGGGTAGCAGTAAATTTTCTTTTTTCATAAGATTGTGTAAAATTTGTTTCAGAGGTAGCATGAAGTTTTGATTGCAAATGAACCAAAAACATAGTCTGCTATCGCCCTTAGTCCTTTAAGGGCTATTAGAAGCTGCAAATACAAAGGAGATTATTTGTTTGACTTGTATTTTAATTCACCTCTTATCCTTGCTGACTAAGGAATATGCCAATCACTCTGACTATGCATCTCTGTCATTAATTCGCACACCTTCATAAAGGTCATTTATGAGAGGCCAGTATCCTTAGTTTACCATCATTAGCTCTTCAGTCATGCTAATTCCTTTGTATAATAACAACCGCATAAGTCACCTTCTACCCATTGATGCTTAAGACCGATATATCCTATATTTCTCCCCAGAAAAAGTTATTGATCAATATAGCCCATAAATCATTTTCTCTCTACTCATCTCAATCCTTTAAAAATTTTGTTCCCTCTGGAATAGTGTTGATATATCATTCAACAAATACTTTTGAATTTTTCTTACTTGGAGTTATAATTTACTAGATAAATAGAATTATTGGCTTCTAATTTATATTCATTTAAATTTTCATAATTAAAAGAAGTAAAAAGGCACAACATTTTATAACTAGAGTATAGAATTAACAGGCTAAAAGAGACAAATGTTCATGTAACTGAGATTTGTTTTTAAGTCCTGCCAGAAATACTAGTATACTAATTATGGTTTAATAATCACGATAAGGAAAATAGGCATTTTGTTTTGTTTTGTTTTGTTTAGCATCCATGAATAAAAGTTTGTGTTCTGCTTCAAATCAACTATCACTTCACAGAATTATAACAAAAACTTGGAATTTGTCTTGAAAATGTGTACAATTACTACTCATATACAAGTTACTTATCATCACCTTGTGTCCTGACAAATATCTCATTTTTATTTCCAATATATTGTGGTCATATTATTATGTTTTATTTTATGCAGGGTCATCATCCCATCTTCCTAATTTATATATTTTTCTTGTTTTTTATTTATGACATAATACATTAGCTACTAATTTTTCACATGATATAGTATCTTTGTTCTTTTAATTATCCACCAATCTTTGCCTGATAAGCTCAAATTTTGATCAGTATATTCAAATTTTCCAACAGAGTAGCTCAATAATATTAAAGAAAATTACAAATCTGGGTTTCACCTAAAATTTATAAAGATCTAAATTCTCTGGCTGATTTCTAGACATTTCTAATCTTAATTTTCACCTGTCTTCAAACTTTCTATGATAAACCCTCTCTCAGCTATAAAATTTATTTTCAATATACAATAAACATATACAAGCTCTCACCTCCTCTTTACCTCATTCTCTATCCTAAGAAGAAGAGCGCCTCATCTCCTTTTTTAGGTTAATTTCCCTACCTATGTTCTGACTTAAATTTTTTTTTATCCTACAAGCCTACATTTTAAGCATTTGCAAAGTATTTTTTTCTTCCCTACTGAAAATTATTCAGGTTTTAACAAATTTGTTATAGCAAAAGCAGCTATCTCCTGCCAATATTCTCTCTCTCATTTTATTTAAGGTTATAAGCCTGACATTAATCATTTTGACTTATATTTTTCTAATCAATTTAAACATATTTCAAACCACCGTAATAGCCTTTTGCAATGACCACTCAAAGTTTACCTGTCTGGAAAAAAAATTAAAATGATCCTTTATTAACTAAACACAATGAACTTTTAAAGAATTCTTCTCAATTGATTTCTATGTAGTGCTTGACATTATTTTCTCCTCAAAATGCATATTTTGTTTCTATAATCACATTATCTTGTTTTTATTTCTGTCTCAAATACCCTTCCTTTGCTTCTTTGTCTAACTTCCTGTACACTGTTGATGCTATAACTTTCATTGACAACTATGTTCTTCTCTGGTATTTTCTTTCTTCTTTTTCTAGATGTCTTTTCCTGGCAATTTTGCCCAGTCCCATAGTTAGGCTGATCACTTACAAAGAGTAAATAAATATGCCTTTTCATAAATCCAGCTTGACCACTGAACTCTTATAACAAACTGCTTTTTAAACAGTTCCACATTATGAAAAAAATAAACCAGATTTAAAAGTTTTTTAATTAAATATCTTTTTCTCATTGGCATTGGCAGGGACTTTCTTCCCTATCTCCCTGATTTCTGTTGCCCCACAGAGTACAAAATACCTATCTCAGAATGTTTGGGAAGATAAAACTTGCCCTTAATTCCAGTTCATCATTCACTTTGACAACAAGCGTAAGAGGAAAAGTGACTCAGGATTGTTGATTGGAAAAAATGTTAGTTATATGAGAGTCATATTTTACTTTTGATGATCTCTCCCTCTCTAGTCTCTTGTCTCTCCCTAAGTTGGCTTCTCTCCTGCCCCCCACCCCCCACCTCTCTCTCATCTTTCCAATATAATCAAGACCAGTATGTTTGTTACCCTCCAGATGCTACATGGATAATCTCATTGTTGTTTAACTGTCTTCTTCTCCTTCAGTAAGAGTAGTAAAAAAGCTTATTTTTGCCTGATATAGTAGTATTTTGATTTAATCTATCTTCACCAACCATGTGGCCAGTATATCCCAATAGGCCGAAATACTTATAAAGATATCTATTATTTTGCATAATTGTATATGAAAAAACAATTTTCATTTTTTTTAGAAAAAAGTGGTAACCTATCATTCCTTTAAACTTATTCATATATTCAGTGAATAAATGCTTAACATGTACAAGACACATTTTAGCATGTAATATTAATATTATTATTTTGGCTACTTGTAACTTAACCCTGCCATAAACTTATTATCAGTCATAAGGTAATGTTTTGAGAATTTATATCTATATCTATATCTATATCTATATATAGATATATTCTCTCTATATATATATTCTCTCTCTCTCTTTCTCTCTCTCTCTCTCTCTCTCTCTCTATATATATATATATATATATATATATATATTCTCAAATTCTCTTATATTTTAACTTGCTTATCATACTTTTTTGTTTTTTTGTTTTAATAAAAGATCTGAAGAAATTTATTATGGGTAAAAGAAGAAAAGAAAGGTGAAAATGCTTATTAAACAAAGAGGTACTCATGTCCTGGATTAAATTCTAGCAATTGAATTATTATTTTCTTTTAAGGATTTCTGCTCAGACTCTTTATAAATAATAACAATGTGCATTTCCCTCACTCTCATTTTACTTCTTTTCTAAATATTTTTCTATCTAGATGCCAGAGCTACCTATGAGAATACATGCTCACAAGTTTAATTCTCCAATCTTCTTATGTCTATTCACCTACGCATGTAGTGTAGTTACAAAGAGTGTAGTAATTAACAAATAATTTTCAAGGAGACAAATATACTACTAGCAGTTAGGCAAAACTATGATGCAATTCTCCTGAGGAACAGAGAAGTGATAAATTAAATTCCCATGGTCAACACAATTTATTCTTTCTGCTTTTAAAATTGTTTTTGTATGAAGGTGAAATATACAAAAAAAAGTTCATGAATCTTATAACCAGTATAAAAAAAATCATGAATCTTATAACCAGTACCTCTTTGGTTATAAGTTAAATGCTGGACATTTGGAAAAACAGAACTTTAGGCCATGGTTTTAATTAATTATTGTATTTAGACAGAATTTTGTGTAAGTAAAAAATAATATAGAAATAAAACTTTGTAATATGTTTGGAAGAGATAGTATTAATGCATGAATAAAAGTAAGAATTCTAAATGAGAATAATTTAGTGTAATCTAGAATTTGCAAGGTGGTATCTTCTTAAAGTCTTCAGAGAAAGATATAAAATTCATTTGAAGAACTGGAGGCAGTTTTTAAGACTAGAAAGATTAGTCTATAAGATTTGTGATGTTGTTTGAAGATACTATGGAATTTGGGGAACTAGAGTTGTTAAGATCTTGCAGTAAACTCTGGTGATGTGCAGGCTCAACAGGTCTCATGGTTAGAGATCTGAGAGTTTCAATGAAACCTACATGATTGGGTCCTTTTCAAACACATAAATTAATCAAATTGTTTTCTACCTTCAAGTCAGATTTTATCTAGCTGTGGGAGAATGATAGAGACATGAAGAAAGTTTATGAAATCCAAGAAAAGTAGAACATATGATAAACTCAAGACAACTGAAATAGAATTTGGCAGAGCTATAGATCCTTAAAATTGAGTGTTCTACCTTGTGATGATACTTAGAATTTGCTGGCAAAAGGATCCTGAAGGCATTTTTAGTATCATTGATATTGGGAAATCACTGCTATAAGGCCATTTCAGAAACAAAGTACTAAAGAATCCAACTATACACACAGCCACACTCATATTATGTAAATTATGTCTATATTTTTTCTCTATATAACAACACATATTGAAAACCTTGAGATTCACTCATGGTCTCAATAGAAATCCCAAATTACAGGTTTTATTTTACTTTTCTCCTTTTTGATATTTGTAATTTTTACCCTAAGCTGAGAAATAGGCCTCCCATGAATCTCAGTTTTCAGTTTCATTATCTCTAACATGCACAAAATATTTTAAAGAGTTGGTATAAGGACAAAATTAGATTATAAATGAAATTTTATTATTGCATTTGTTCAATAAAATGTTATTCTGTATATACCAGTGTCAGCATCATACTAGGTGTCAGAGACATTAAGATGAATTAGATAAATGTTTTTTTTCCCTGAGTTTATTTCCTGAGTTTCCAAGTCGATATCTGTGCTAGGGATTTGTATTCCCTTAATTAAACATTAACATAAATGGTTTTTATGGAATGTGTTTTCTTACCCAGACCATGTTTCAAAATTTCTTCTCTCAGTAATGATCAACTCAATGATCAGTAAAAGAGAGCCAGTTCAAGTATATTTAAGTGCCATATACATGACACAATGTGATGCATATTAAAATATTAGACATCCAGTATAATCTTCAAAGCTATAGATACATTTTAATAAAATATGGTTTGAATTATACAGACTACCATAGATTACGAAGAACACTGAGCCCCAAAGGAAACTTCAGTTAAGGCATGCTGAGAAAGACTTTAAAAAGCTTGAGTCTAATCATATAGAATAAAGATTATATCATCAATATAGGAATGAGAAGCGGGGCTATAGGTAGAGAATATATCCCAATGAATGCGAGGAGAAAAAAGTAACAGAAATGGCTACAATTCTTGAAGAGAATAATGTCTTAAAATAAAAAATTATTAAAAAGTTCAATTGGAAAAAATTGGGCTGTTGGCACTATACAGATCATTGATCAACTTTGTAATTATAGGACAGTGCAGTATGTATGGTAAAAACTTCACACAATTCCATGTGAAAAATCAAGTCCAAACCTCAAATATGTTAATATACTGAAACTGCTACTTAATGCCATTAAAGAGTCTGACAATATACTTCATAAACCAAACAGAAAGAGAACACGTCAAGCTTATATCAAAGAACATGATGAAAATATATTCTATTCCAGAGGTAGTAAAAAGAATGAGAAGGTGCAGTTCCAAATCTCTAAATATTCTAAGTGCTAGCGTTTGCCACCAGTTGGCTGTATTAGAACATAGTTACAAACTCTTTGTATAGTTGTCTTTATTGGCCTGATCTGACCTTTACATTTAAATTTCATATTTAAGGTTTCTGTAGGAACTATTGTTCACTAATCCACAAAACCATTTATAGTAAAACCAATTTAAAAATAAAAGTTAATAAACACTACTGTGAGTTTCTATATAGGAATTCAAGTGGGATAATTATTTTGGAAATTAGTTCCACGGAAATACGAAAATAAAATGATGAGCATAATTTTAAAAATATATGATTTAACTTGTATAACTTATTTTTTTCTTTTGAGCTATAATTATAAAATTTGCTCTCTAAAAATTGTTATGCTTTATCTCTAAGATCTTAACACAAAACAAGTATGTTAATTGCCAATCATTCTACATTTCCTTCATTTGTCTTTTATCCAAATTTCTCTACTGGATTTAATTTATATTAAGAACTCTATTATACATGCCCCAGTAGTAGGCTAATAAAATGTTTTTATAAAAAAAGAAATTATGATTACATTTTGATATATAATTTAATAATCTTAATCTATGCTTAATGCTTAATTCATGACCATTCAGAAAAGAATTTTAGGATGATGAAATATGATAATAAATTAGATAGATAATAGATTTATCTCATATACATTAGAATTATAATATATTAGATCAGATTTCTTATGTAGTCTCAAAAATGACAATTGCTGTTTTTAAATAGAATAAAATATTAATATTTAATTTCACTTTATAGAAATGTCTGTCATTAAGAGCTTGTTGAGCATCAATTTTTTCATAATTTTTTACTTTAATGTCATGTGTGGACTAGATATTATCAGATCTTTGTGTTTCAACTAATTCTTTATCCAAAACAAGTAAAAGTGTTTCAGTGGGAGTCAGAGCCTTACTCTCTTGAATGCAAAAGTAGAATTTTTTATTTCAGTACACTTGAGATTGCAGACTCTTATCAAGAATGTTTTTCTCAGTGTGTTGTTGTAACTAAAAACAAAAGATGACAATGAGAAATCAAGAAGCATCTTTAGAGTGGAAAAACTTGAACACTTGATCTCGAATCTGTTTGGTCTTCACACCATAAACAACAGGATTGAGCAAAGGTGGAACAAGCAAGTAAAGGTTGGACAAAAGAATATGAATGTAAGGTGGAATATGAAAACCAAACCTGTGTGTAAAGAAGGAGAAGAAACCTAGGAGATAAAACTCAAAGAAGACACAAATATGGGCGATGCATGTGTTGAAGGCTTTAAGCCTGGCTTCCTTTTGGGGTAGACTAAAGACAGATATAAATATATGAATGTAGGAGAGTGTGATAAAGATTATGTCAAAGCCAAGTATACTGAAAGCCACAAACAGACCATAGATCTTGTTAATTCGAATATCTTCTGCTGTCAACTTCACGATGGCCATGTGCTCACAGTAAGAATGGGAAACGACAGTGGTCCGGTAATATTTCAGCCAGTGTTTGATGAGGATGAGACTCGGAGCCACAAAAAGGGCTGCTCTTAGTGTCACTCCAACACCAATCTGTGTGAGAAGTTGGTGAGTAAAAATGCTTGCATGTCTCAGAGCATCACAGATTGCCACATAGCGGTCCAGGGCCATGGCCAGCAAAATACCTGACTCAGTAGCCTGGAAGGTATGAATAAACCACATCTGCAAGAGACAGGCATCAAAATATATTTCTGGTAAATGGAACCAGAATATTCCTAGCATTTTTGGCAGGATGCAGGTACTGAGAACAATGTCTGTGGCTCCAAGCATTGCCAGGAAGAGATACATAGGTTCATGGAGGCTGGACTCAGATTTGATGATGACTAGAAGCAGAGAATTCCCAAACAGAGTGATGATGTACATGGCACAGAAAGGAATGCCAATCCAGAACTGCACAGACTCCAAGCCAGGGATCCCAATCAGTGTCAACACTGAGGGCATGAAGACTGTATCATTGAGTTTGGGCATGTTGTCTTACAACTCCTTGTTTTAGAACTTCTGATTCAAGGTGGTAGTTTTGTTGAGTGTCTGTCTTCTATTTTCTCTTCTCACCTATATTTATGCAATCAGAGGTTCAATGTGGTTTCAAATAGCATTTTGTGAGGCATACTCATTTTAATTGGGCAATTAAGTTGTTCCAGAAATGCAGATACAGGCTCCCTGAACAACTTATATTAAGTTTCAAGTCTCTTCTCTGTCTTTTCTTCTCCTTCTTTCCCACTTGCCCATCTGTTCACTCTCTCACTCTTTCTCACTCTTTCTCTCTCTCTCTCTCTCTCTCTCTCTCTCTCTCTCTCTCTCTCTCACACACACACACACACACACACACATACATGAGTACTAACAGGCATATAGACACTCTTGAGAGAAGATACATTCTAGTACTGTAAGAGCATATGGTTGTGTATTGTCAGTTAAAAAAATATCCCATTGAATATCAGTTTGGTTTTCTTTGTTAATAGAATATTAGTACTTATGGTAATATATTTATATATTACCAAATATTCTGCTCCCCTGCATTCTTTCTGAAGAAGCAATTAATCAAGAGCTCGAGCAGAAAGAAATACTCACTATTTCAAACGTTATAGTAAGTATTGGGCCAATAAGAACTTATAAAGTAAGGTCCTAAATGTCAAGGCGATATGATATTATTAAAAGTGTCATGTTAAAAATATATACATCAAGCATAGAGAAGTGTTGTGGCAAAGTATTTGGACCCTACCTTTATTCCAGAGGTGGATGCTAGAAAATTTTTCTTCACAAACTTGGATAAAAGTAGATATTTTAGGGGTAGAAAACAAAAATGACATGAATCAAAATTTCTCATGAAAATTTAGAACTGCAAATTTTCACATGAGAAAAATTTTACTTGATAAAATAATGTAAAATAAAGTAAAAGTTTCTATATAGTGTATTTCTCCAGGAAAATTTTTTTATTATTAAATTTATAATCAGTAAATAATATATTTGAAAATATGTACAGAACAAAATGATCTTAATAACTATTATTTTAGCAAAATACATCAGAAATTATCAACATGAGCAATAAAAACACTTCAAATGTATTACAATATTGAAGAGGTGATTATATTTGTTTAGTATGATTCAATTTATGATATAATTTCTTGATAAAAACAACCAGTTTTCATCTATTTTCTATAAATATGACTGCTATTATAGCATAGAATCTAATTATTCTTTGCTTCAATAGGATGGAGTAAAATGTCTTGAAATTTTCATCTAACTCAACCTTGGATTAATTACAAAAAAAACACAAGGTTTTCCTGGACAAGATGATACATAAAGGTGTTAAAATAATGCAGGAAGTTAATATTATTAATCTTTTTAATAAAAGCGTGGTGATTTTCCACAGCCTTAATGCATCTCTTTTCTTTTTTGTCTCCTTCAGTTACTTTTTCCTATACAGGTTACCCTAGAATAGTATTACATAGCTCAGTTTCTTGTTCTTCAAGTCCATTCATTTGCTATGAAAGTGTTAGTTTATATTCTAATTTATACATTTGCCTGCAATTTCCATGTAAAAGATAGCATAATCTAGTATTATAGTATCTTAGAAATTTATTTTTCTCTTACTATTAAGATTAACACACAATTAATTTAGACTATAATTTCCATAATGTTCAATTCTTTTTAGCATCTTTATCTACTTAAGAATCTCTATTGATATCTCATCTAACAAATTCTTTAGAATTCATTTTCTCTTGGCAATAGAATGAATTTAGCTCAATAAATGAGATTCTTGGATTTAAAATTTTATCTAAATTTTCAAAATAAAAAAAGTATAAGTATAAAAATGCAAAACCTATTTTATAACTGGGGTACAGATATAGCAAAGTTTGAGAGATAATTATAATTTCTAAGGCTGGATTCTATGTTTGATTATATACAGTGGGTAACCTCATTGTAGAAAGGTAAGGAAGTTTATGTAATTCAAGAGAAAGTAGTAAAAAACTTTTTTGGATTTATATTTGCTTAGTCTTTCTCAGTCCAACATTACCAACAATACAACCAATATATATAAATGTGTTTAAGACTACTGTATAAAGAACTTTTATGTCTATTTTTGTAAATAGCTGCAAAATACCAATTTCTCTAGGGGAAAAAAAAAAGCACTACATGTTTTTCTCTTCTTCCAAAGTCTCTCATCCATGAAGTGGCTAATTCATGTACATTAAGCCTCTGAACACCTATTTTCTTGTCTCATCTCTGTGATTATTCTTTTTAGTCTCTTTTGCTCACCTATATTTCTGAAATATTATTCCCATTATGTTTGCTAACTTAGATCTATCTTCTAATTCAAACCTTACTATGCCACCTAAAGTTTTATTTTTTAATGAAATATAAAAATTCATGTAGTTATAGCATTTAATACTTCCCATCATGAAGGATACATGAAACTACCTGGTATCTGTACTTTGTCCACATGAAAAACTTTAGAGTGAAATGTTAAGATTGTGAATTCTGGAAGTCGAGTCTAAGCTCTAGTACTACTAGCACTATGTCCTCTGACAAGTTAGTTAATAAAAGTTTCCTGGGCCTCAATTGCCTCAGCTAATCAATAAAGATAATAATCATCCTTCTTCATTAGAATAAGATAATTACTTTAAAAACAATGCTTGAAATTTTTATTTGTAAACAATAGATTTATAAGAATCTTTGACATACAAGAAGAACTAAGTGACTGTATGCTGTTAATATTATTGTCATTCACTTCAACCTTCCTTATAAACTTGTTACTAGTCATTAAGAAATGCATTTTGGAATTCTATAAAATATTTCAAAATGCTACGATGTGTATCTTTTCTATGCTTATTGCCTGTTTCTTCCAGATTTTCTCCTTTTCTCATGACTTCATCTAACAAATATCTGTTTATTATTCAAATCTGACCTCAAGGATCACCTCCTCTATGAAAAACTCTTGATTTCTTTAAATAGAAGTCCATATATTTGCTTTGTCCTCAGTGAAAGAGATAGACTATTTAATAAATGCATCCCATTAAAAATTAATGAAAAAGAATTTAATTTCTCCTAAATTAATTAAATATCCAAAATATATAAATTTTAATTAAGATACAAATCCATTTGCCCTATGCTTTCCAAGTGTACGTCTGTGGGGATAAATGGAGGATGAAGATTAGGAAAAACATAGACTCAATCTAGAAAAATACTAAGAATCTTTGTACCTTGATTTATAAACTTCATTTGTTTTTATTACAGCTTTACCTTCCTTTGTTGACCTGAGCAAGGATACATACCTCTCTTAATTGCAGATTTGTAGAAATTTATTGTTTCTGAGAAAAGAAAAGAAAGGAGAAATAACCACTGGACCAAGAGAAAATCAGAACCATTTTTATAAGAGCCTTCATATACTAGCTCAAAACCTAAATGAAATATTAATCTCTTTTTCAGAATGTCTACTTGGAGCTGACACTTATTTGGAGCTAACCCTTTTATGCAATTAGTATTTCAATTCCTTACAATCCCTTTGGATCCTCTAATTCTCATAGGCACCTGTGAGAACATGTGCTCACAAACTTAATTTTCTAATCTTATACACATGCACTTGATCATGTTGGCATAGCATTCTATGCAAATAAAGAAATATATTCTCAGAGGCAAAAATAGAACAAAAATAGTATCAGCATTTGGGCAAGGACTATGATATATTTCTCCTGAGAAATGGACGTGATGAAATCATCTTCTTTAAAAGTCACAAAATTTATTCAGTCCTCCTTTTATTTAAATTATGACTGTTTTGTATGAGGAAAACATGTATCAGAAGCTTTGCAAGACTCCTGTATCTCCCTCCCCAAATCTACAGGCAAGGATCTTCATCCCCACTGTTGAAGGACAAAATGTCTGGAGGGAACAGGTTCTTGATTTTTTTTTTTACATTTAAAAAAATTTCACTCAGCATAAGAATCTCTAGCTCTATCCATGTCATGGCAAATGGTAGGATTTCATTATATATATATAATTTCTTTATCCAATCATCTGTTGTTGGGCATTTAGGTTGCTTCCATAACTTGGCTATTAAAAATTATGCTGCCATGAATATTGGGGTGCATCAATCTTTATCAATTATTGTTTTAGTTTTCTTTGGATAAATACCCAGAAGTGCAATTTCTGGGTCAAAAGGAAGACCCATTTTTCATTTTTTGAGAAACCTCCAGACTGTTTTCCATAGCAGCTGTACCAATTTGCAATCCCACCAACAATGTATAAGGATTCCCTTTATTCTGCATCCTTGCTAACACTTGCTGCAAGGTCAGCTGCTTCCCACCTTGGGCCTGAATGAACCACCCCAGGGCAGGGGCAGCTGCCTATTAACAGTGAGGCAGGCACTTTATGTATCAAATGGGGCAGGAGCTCAGGGAATCAAGGGCCGTCAGGCCAATAGCCTCAATTTTCTTCAATTTCTGTGTCTGCATGTCCCTTCAGTAGTCACAGATCACATGGAGACAAGCTGCTGTCTGGGGCAGTCCCACAGACCCATATGATCCCCTCATGAGATACTACAGCTCTTACTGGCAACATTGTTTTCCCCAAACGGTTTTCCCCAAAATGCCCTCACTGCACTAGCAAGGTCTGCTGCTTGAGCAGAACGCACAACTCCAGAGCCAAGCAGGGCATGGGAGACTGACTGTCAATGGGCTGCAGGCACTTTGCGACTTGGGTGCAGTAGGATCTCAAGAAGACAAGGGCCATCAGGCCAATTCAGCCTCAGTTTTGCTGCAACTTCTGTGCCCGGGCATTCTTACTGTTGTTATAGATCACAGAGAGAACAGCTGCCATCTGGGGAGGTCCCATAGATCCCTGTGCTTCCTGGATGCACTATGTCAACCCTTACAGGCAGCAGAGGTCTACTTGATACTGATTTCCATTCAGTGTATGCCCTGTGCTAGCCAAAGTTAGTTGCCCAAGTGGGTTGGGAAATGGTGGGGAAGGGGCAGGGTTATGGCAGTTTCCTATCAATGGGTCACTTGGGACTATTTGTGGGTAGGGTGGGGCAGGGTCTCAGAGAGACAATAACAGTCAGATTAATACAGCCTCAGTCTTGCTGCAACTTTGGTAATCATTCATACATTCCCACAGAAGACCCAGATCACAGCAAGACTAAGTTCGTGTTGGCAGCAGTGATCTGCCTAAAACTACCTCAAAATGCATGCTCACAGCACTAGTTGCTAGCTGAGAATGCATGGAGCAGGGCATGGTAGCCATTCAGCAGGTTGAGTGGGGTGGGCTAATCCCCTCAGGCCAAGGCTTTGGTCTGCATAGTCAAGCTGTCTAGGTCTGTAGATTGCCTGGTAGATAGACTGGACTAAGGCACAATGGTGGCTGCCCTTCCAGTCCTCCATTCTGGCATTAGGTAATGCAGACTTTCTTGATATGGATTCCCTGCTAGCCTCTGACCCACCACTGGTATCCCGGGTGAGTCTCTGCAGGTCAGAAAACCTGTATGCTGGTCCTTCAAAGGAGCATCTAGGGTTTCTGTCTCCTGCTGTCTCACCCAGACAGCCGGAATCCCCTCTGATTTTTACAGTCAGCTATTAGAATCTCCTCTTCCCTGGGCTGGGACCCTGGACTGGGGAGCCCCCAAATGAGACCAGGACCCTCCTCTCCTTCGGGAGACTGTCTGCAGCCTCGCTCTCTCTCCCAGTGATTCTTCACCACCCATGAGTGTGGGTCCAGCCTGATTTATGGCTTTACCCCTCTTACTAGCTTCGACATAGCTCTTTTATATTTTCAGAGGTAGATGTTACCACCAGCTGGACTTCTGGTGATTCTCCACATTGATTATTTTATAATTTGGTTGTAATTTGTGGATTCTCCACATTGATTATTTTATAATTTGGTTGTAATTTGCGAACCCTAACAAGGTCTACTGCTACACAGCCCCAAGTGTGTCTTATTCTTGATTTTAAAAAAATATGTAGAATATAAATACTTTGGTTATTCCTTTTTCTAATTCCTATAGTTACTAAGTAAACAGAACAGATATGGAACATAGACTTGCCTTTAGATTTTGTGTGGAGTGAGAACTTAGGGTTGGAGAGGAAGGGTATTCTTAGAATAAAATAATGAGAGTAAGGACAGAAGTCTGAGAATGAGATTTTTTCTTTAAACCAAACTATTATATTTCTGAAGGAGATACGAGGCAAAATTGAAATTGTTATTTTTTTTCTTATCAAACTGTTCACATCCAGGTTCCTCCTCCAATTATGTGACATTGATTAAATGACATATTTTGTTACAATAGTTCTTTCATCTATGGAAACAATAATTTTAAAGTAGATTACACTAATGTGTAATCTATGAAAATTTCATGACATATATAGGGCATAAGAAATGATTGCTAACATGCATGTAGGATTTAAAATCCACTGTTATCCAGGCAGTTCTTACCTTTTAGCTTTATCATTTGGTACCCTCTGCCTTTGTATTTATTTCTTCAATAGTGAATACCCTATAGTGAATACCCAATTATTACTCAGTTATTAAAAAGATAATCTTTCTAACAGGTTACTTTGTAATGGAATCTATCCAGAGTTTATTACCTTTTCACAATCTCTTGCACAAAAGTCTTCAGGTAAATTCAACAGAAAACAAAAAATCCATAACAAATATATATAACAACATATATTTGAAAATCTCTAAAATATTCAACTTATGACTTTTTTATTTTCAAAGTATATTACTTAATTTTGTTCTTAAGGTAACCACATATTCTAAACTTTGGAATGTGATAGTCACATGATTTCTTTAGTAAGCTTCAAAGTTTCTATGAGCATTTATGGAGTGAGAGGAATAGTACTGAGGTTTCAAATATTAAAGATTTCTCCATAGCCACAAATTTCTTTGATGTTTAGATTATTGAACATAAAATCACTGTATAATGTCTTCAACTTAGTCCTCTTTCTGGTCCTAAAAGTGTTAGCTATGTTTCCTTTTCTGTCTCTCCATTTTCTTTCTCTCTATTTCTTTTCTTTTTCTTTCTTTCTTTCTTTCTTTCTTTCTTTCTTTCTTTCTTTCTTTCTTTCTTTCTTTCTTTCTTTCTTTCTTTCTCTTTCTTCTTCTTCTTCTTCTTCTTCTTCTTCTTCTTCTTCTTCTTCTTCTTCTTCTTCTTCTTTTTAAAATTACATGTAATAAAATTACATTTATTAGGGTGATATTGGTTAATAAAATTAAATGGGTTTTAAGTACACAATTTAAGAAGTCATATGTATATTTCATTGTTTGTTCACTGCCCAAAGTCAACTCTTCTTCCTTCACCATGTATTTGATCCCCTTTATCTTTACCTCCCCCTCCCCCTTTCCCTCTGACAACCATTAAACCATTGTATGTGTCTATGAGTTTTAGCTTGTTTGTCTTGTTTGTTGCTTTTAGTTTTATATCCCATTTATAAGTGAAATCAAATGGTTCTCAATTTTCTCTGATTTTTTTTTTACTTTTGTTGTTAATCTCAAGATCCAACCATGTTGTTGCAAATGGCAGTATTTTATCTGTTCTTATGGTTGAGTAATATTCAATTGTATGTATGTATCACTTCTTCTTTATCCAATCATCTATCAAAGTGCTCTTCGATTGTTTTCATGTCTTGGTCACCGTGAATAATACTGCAGTTAAGTTCAGGGTGCATATATCTTTACTAATAAATGTTTTCAATATTGGAGGGTAGATACTCAGAAGACAATTGCTGTGTCATGTGGTAATTCTAATATTAATTTTTTGTGGAACCTTCATACTGTTTTCCATAGTGGCTGTACCAATTTACAGCTGTGTATGAGGATTTCTTTTCCCCCACAACCTTTTCAAACCTTGTTATACTTGTCTTATTGAAAATAGCCATTTTTATAAGTGTGAGGTAGTATCTCATTGTGTTTTTGATTTGCATTTCTCTAATAGCAAGTGAAGTTGAGCATCTTTCCATATGTCTGCTTGCTGTTTGTATATCTTTTTGAGAGAAGTGTCTGTTCAGGTTCTCTGCCCCCTTTTTTTTAATTGGATTGTTTGTTTTTGTTTTTGTTGAGTTGTATGAATTCTTTATATTTTTTTGATAATAGCCCCTTATCAAAGGCATTGTTTACAAATACTTAGTCATGTTCAGTTGGTTGCTTCTTTGTTTTCTTGATTTTTTTTTTTTTTTTGCTTTGCTGAAGCTTATAGTTTGCTATAGTCCTATTAATTAATTTTTGCTTTTACTTCCCTTGCCTTTGAGGTCAAATTTATATAATTTTCTCTAAAACTAAGATTCATGAGTTTAGTATCTTTTTCAATGAACACTTTGATTCTATCTAGCACAACTTCATCAGAATCTCTTTTGGTCTTTATATATTCTCAAGCATAAGGAAGGACATTACGACCCTTAATACAGACACCAACTTTCCCACCTATATGTACAGGTTCCCTATCTAAATTTTTTTAGGCTGTTAAAGAAGAGGTTAAAAGCTTTTTCTGAGTCTGCTGGGTCTTAAATGCCTTTGGTTCAAAACAATTGTATGCCAAAGTGACACATGTTGGTGTGGCATATTCTGATCTCCCTCAAATGTAAGACAGATTCTAGCAGATTATGACAAGTCTTAAAACCTTTTTTAATGAGTTTAGACTTTATCTCAAGAGCAATAAAACTACTACTTAGGTTTATTATACACACACACACACACACACACACACAGGTTTATTATATATATATATAATTGAAAGCCAGTTTGCTCCCATTGTTCAAAATATATCCCACAGTATAAATCTATTCACTTGCATTTTCAGTATAGATATTAATCATTTAAAAGAAGAAACATATCTTATAAATAACTAAAAAGTTTCAATACCAAAATTCAAGCCCTACTTCAATCTAAGCCTCAATTCTTTCTTTGTCAAATGAGGATATTAAGCTTCCTACCTATGAAGCTAGTACTTACTGGGTGTTTATTCTGTTCTAAGAATTTCACAGCTATATTATCTCATTTAGTTACTTTTATCATAATCTTCAGCATACAGGTGTGAAAAATAGTGCATATAGAAAATAAGTAGTTATTTAAGCTTATTCATTTAGAAAGTTTTAAAGTATGTATTTGAATTTTGGTTCTTAACTACTTTGTATTGAAAAACCATATGATGATTTTTGTTTTAGTTAAATTTATTGGGATGACATTTATTTCTACCTGGAAAAGGCTTTCTGAACAAATATTACTTGCAATCTGAGCTGAAGGATAAGCCTTAGAAACTAATGATTATCAAGGCTAAGGGAAGGAAAAATGGCTTATCAGACATTCCAGATTGTGTACTATTCTCAGCAGTAGATGGGGCTATGAATTAACTTCACTCAGGGCCTGCAAGGCTAATTGTATGGAAATGAATCAGGCAAGATTGTGTTCAGAATTTCCCCCCAGACGTCAAACAGTGTCATCAGTTTTACTCTGCAGAAAGGGAAACCCATAGGCTGTGTTAGTGCTCTCTGTTCAAATGCCACTGTAAAGCAGCGCTGTGGATAAGCTATGCAGATTCCCATGTGCTCTGGTTAGGTTTCTCTGTCAGATAGGCTGAAGGCTGGATTTAGCAATGGACAAGGTTACCAATTATTTTGTCTTCCAGGAGAGAAACAGCTACAAGGCCAGTTATTAGTCTTTAAAGAAATGAAAATCAAAACCTTGTACATTTAACCATAATAAAATCTGAGAGTTTTTCTAGACAATAGTCACAGATTTTGATGAATAAATAATAACTCTTTAATCATTAAAAAAACAGTTTCATATACGTACAATAGCAAATTTTCAGCAATAAAAAAGAATGAAGTATTAATACATGCTACATGAGTGAATCTCAGAAACATTATGCTCAAGTAAAAATGTCAGACAAAAAACACATCTTGTATGATTCTATTTGTGAAAACTATCCAGGTTGGAAAATCCATAGAGATAGAAAGTAGATAAGTGGTTGCCTAATGTCAGGGGTGAGAATAGAGAGTGACTCTGAACAGGCACAGGTTTTCTTTGGCGGGTGATTGGGATTTTGTAAAATTAGATTAGGGTGATGGTTGTACAACATTAAAAATGTTCTAAAAATGGGTGACTTCTATAGTATGTTAATTATATTATCATAAATTTCGTGGATTAAAAAAAGGTAATTCTATGTGATATACCTCTTCCCTATATCTCAGGGCTTTGAAAAGTTTTAAAGGTGAGACAAATTTGTTCAAGAGATTTGACTCATGTTTTAGAAGTACTCTCCAAAGTTTTTACAGATAGTTACTATGATACTTTACTAGAAAAATAAATGAAAGGAGGAAGATATAAAAATAGATTTAGGAAAAATGAGTAGAGGGTATACAGAAATTCTTTTTTATTTTTTTACCTTTTTCTGAAAAATAAGTCTGAAATTATTTTGTAATAAAAAAGATTAAAATAGTCAATCAAATAAAAGGAGATAACTCATGTTGTAAATATTTGTATCATCATCCTCATGGTCATTACTTATGGATAATTTTCACATTAATTTTGACACTGTTCCTGTGGCAAAGTAAAAAGCCCTTGCTTTCAGGTAGCATAAAGATGAAAAGGTGACAAATGAAACTCAAAGTGTACATACTACCAAAAGTAAACTTTAGTAATATTTCTCTGTGTGTTATCAATTGTGTTATTATTAATATTACTGATTACATCAAGTTAGAAGCTCATGGGGAGAAAGGAGGCAAGTCCCCAGGCAAAGAATTTATTTTTTGGCCTATAACCATTAGGAAACAATTTAAATGGCTAATTTGGCAGGAACATTTGGCTTTGGGTAGTAGCTGTTCTAATACAAAAACTAAAACAATAATGGAAAAACTACAATTAAAATTTAAGCATGGATGCTATACAAATAAAAATAAACAGAAGAAAAGAGGAAGGAAGGGAAGGTGGAAAAAGCAAGAGGGAAAGAAATACAGAGAGACAGACACGGACAGAAAAAGAGAGGATCGCAGGAAGAAAGAAATGAAGAAAGAATGAAAGGAAGGAAAAGGATAGAAGAAAAGGAAGACTTCAGAGCACACTTTGACTACTACATTTTTCCTGTTCTAACCTCTATGGCCAAATTCTCAAAAACCAACCAACCAACCAACAAACAAATAATAAAATAGTTACATCATTTCACTGAATAATTCAAATTTCTTTTATGAATTTTTAAAACATTGATTACATTCTCACCACTCTGCATACAATTTATGATGTTTTCCATTTTTTCTAAATCTAATAGATACTTTGAGTACTCAATTTAAGTCACTTTTGTGCAGTTCTGACCTATTAATTTCCCTCTTTAAAATAACTTTATGTGAACTCATTGATATCATGCTCCTATAATATTTTTATTGCTTTCTTTGCACACTATTGTTGGTGATTCAACTGTATCTTGTTATATTGTTGAAGTTTTTTTTTAGTATATTCATAGTTTTTTTTTTTTACTTGGTGAAATCATCCACCCCCATAATCTCAAACATAGTATAAACAATATAAAAATGTTTTGCAAAAACCTTATACATACAACACATAGCGAATTGCTAAAACATTTAATAATGATTAGTTATACATAGTTAATTATACATTATCTGTGAAATACTCAAAATATAGTCTCCTCATGTGTATATTTTATTTTTTTTCCCTCAGATTCTTTCAGTAAATCCTTTCTTATGGAAAAGTTTCAAGAATGGCACAAAATTTTTTTTTTCTGAATTATTTGAGAATATTTCCTATGTGAGAATAATGATGCCCCATTATTCTCAAATTCTTTAATGCACATTTTCTAAGTCATTCTCCTACATAGGATAATACAACTGCCAAGTTATAAAATTACTACCGTTGAATTTTTAGAACCCACACAAGTTTCTCCAGTTGTACCATTAATGTAATTTATAGAGAAAAAAATCCAGTTCAGCGTCCTGTGTGTGCATTAGTGGTCCTTCTTTCTAGTCTCTTGCTTTCTGAAAGCTTCTCAAACATTTTTTGTTTTATATGACACAAACTTTTGAAAATTACAGGCTAGTGTTTTATAGAATCTCCTTATTTTATTTTATTTTTTTTAATACTTCCTCATGGTTAAGTTTGGATTGTACAGAATGTCATGAGTGAGGCTCTGTTCTTCTCATACATCTGTTTAGGTTGTATGTGGTATGAATTTGTCCCATTACAGATGATGGTCACTGTGATTATTTGATTAGAATGAGGTCTACTAGGATTTGTCAATATGAAGTTATATATTTTCCTTTGGAATTTAATAAGTGTCGTGTCAGAGAGACTTTGAAACTATGGAAATACCTTATAGTTATCATTGTTTTATATTTTATTTAATAAATATTTAGCTGTCACTATCATTCAATTCATTCCAGATTTGGCCAGTAGGAGCACCATGATCTTGCTTTTGTATCTTTTTGACATATGTTCATTATTCTTTTAGCATGTCTTTACTTTTTGGTACAACAGTCTATTCAACGTACTTTTATTAGCCGACCCTGTAATCATCCATTTTCCCAAGAAGTGGGTAAATGAATTTGCAAGTATAAAATCTGTGAATAATGAGGATTGACTGTACTTTCAGTTCAATTGATTGTACTTTTAAAAGCCATATAGGTTTTGTTCCAGTGTTTTTTGCCTTTGGTAATATTTGTAACTTTAGTCTTCAACAGTGAGAAAACTGGATCCCAGTAATTTTAATATATTAACTTATCTGATCACTCTCCTTATATATGACTAATCTCTTTTTGCCTGACTGAACCCTTTCCAGTGTGGGCAACCATTCAACATGGACTTTAACATCCTGATCTTGTCAACCCTCATCCCACTTGGGTTCTACACCCTGTGCTGGTCCGATAGTCCTCTGACTCTAACTCCTCACACTGAGAAAGTCCACATGTGCAATGTCATTCTCATCCTGCTTGGGCTCCGACTCCCCATGCCAGGCCACTCCATACATGTTTATGCCTTATTAAACTTTTTAAGTTCTGATACTCCACCTCTCCTCCTTGAAAATACCCCATTCTTTCCACTTGGACTCTGACTCCGCATTTGAAAGCTGTCCTTTCACAACAGAAACCCTCTTCATTCTGCTTAATATCTGACATATCAACCTGGATTTTTCTTTCACATGGATGCTTTTCTACTTTCCTCAACTCATTCAGGCTTTGCTACTATGTTCTGGTCTACTGCTGATTCCTTCCGCAATTCCCTTTAGTTTCTCTCTCTCTCTCTCTCTCTTTTTCATTTTCTTTCTTTTAAAAACTTTTAAAACACACATGCATGCAAACACTCACACACACACACACACACACACACACACACACACACACACACACACCAGTGCACAAGTTGTTTCCATGCCTTCCCCAAGTAATAATTTTTTAATTTAATCTCATTGTAGTCACTTTGAGTGATTTCTACTATTTTCACTATATTAAGGTACGTCTTATAGCTCAAAATGTGCCCTATCTTACTGAATATTCCATATGAACTTGAAGAGAAGGTTTCTTGTGCTGTTTTTAAAACGGATCATCAATAAATATTAATTAGATAAAGTTAATTGATAATGCTGCTTGATGGAGAGAGAATAATAAGTGGAAGAAGCAAAAGCTTCCTATAACCATATGATAAATCTCAGACTTTTAGCGGGCCTGAGTCTTTGGGTTATGGCATTCATGAGTGCTTATTTACTTCCTCCACCCTTTTAGGTGAGACAGGAAGGATAGAGGAGCTCAAAGGTGATAATTCCCCTTTTCTCCTCTAAGCTAAGTTATATCAAAGTATTTTTTACTAGAGATTAATCTTTTATTATGGACAGCACACTGAGGATACCTTTATTCTCCATCTGCTAGAACAGATGATTTTGTTTTCTTGATTTTTCACTGTGAGAATATTTTTTTGGAGGGTAGATATTGGAGGTAAAGTTTATAAAGTGCCAACATGAGCTTACAGTTCCCAGAGCACTCAGAAATTCATAAAAAATGCTGACTAAGTATTTCTCCCAATTTATGGCTTCTTCGGCCTCTGCTCCAGACAAGCTGATGTTGATTGACATTCACTTTCTTCACCTTTCTCTCTGTATTTCTAGTTGGTTGTTCACCTTGTTACTTTAATTCTCTGATGGATTCAAGCAGTCATGACGTTTAGTTTGTTTAGTTTTAAATGATGCTGTAAAAATGAGAATGATAACTTCCAAAGTCTTTACACGTTAGAACTGAAAACAGAAATCTAACAATATGATTTCAAAATTTAAAAAATTAATTCAATTATAATTTTATTAAAAATTTAACTATTTAGAGTTAAATCTGAAAAAAAAAACTTGGTTAAAATCTGAACATGGAAAATTCCATAATACCCATAGAAAAATGAAAGAACAACAAATAAACAAAAATGTTTCATTTTCTTGGGTTGGAAGACATTTTAATTCTTATCAACTTGATTTTTAGATTAAATACAATCTCAACCAAAATTTGAGTAAGCTTTATGCACATATTGAGAAGTATATTCTAATATTTATATGTAAAGTAAAAGGAACTATAGTAGCCAAAGGAAATTTAGTAAAGAAGAACAAATTTGGAAAACTCATTCTGCTGAATTTTAAGACATCTTATAAAAACAGTAATCGAAGCAATGGGACATTTGTGAAAAGATAAACACATAAATTAATAGAACAGAATAGAGAGCTCAGATACCACATTAATGTCTCAGCTAATTTTTAGCAAAAGTTTAAAAAATTCAATTGAGAAAGGTTAGTTTTTTCAAAAAATTGTGCTGTGAGATAAAAATAATCTTGACACCTTATATACAAATTAACTTAAAATAGATCATAGACCTAAAAATAAAATGTAAAACTTCTAATAGAAAACAATGTTGTGATCTTAGGTTGGACAATGAGTTTGTAGATATACTGAAAATAGCATAATTCTTTAAAAATAAGAAAATTGAACTGTATCAAAATTTAAAAAATAAAACTTTTGTTTTTTTTGGTCAGTTAAGAGAAAGAAATGACAGTTTACAAAATAAATATATCAATTTGCAAATCATATATCTGCTAAGAATTTTGTAATTAAAATATGTAAAGAAATTTCCAAACTCATTAAGAAGAACACAATATCACAAAAGGAAAAATTACATCAATATGCACTTCGACACACACACACACACACACACACACACACACACACACACATATATGAAAAGATACAAAAAAGTATTTTTCAGAAGGAAAATACAAATTAAATTCACAATGATATATCACTATGCCTTTATTAAAATAGCAAAGCAAAATAAGACACACAAAAAATCTAATCATACCTCGTATTAGCCAAGATATGAAGGAACTTTAATTCTCATATACCACTTACACTGGTTAGGGTATCAATAGTACAGTTGCTTTGACATGTTGACAATATTTTAGAAAGTTAAATAAATATCTACCATATGATCTAGCTATTTCATTCTTAGCTAATACCCAAGATCAAATATTGGGTTAATAATTTCCAGTTTAAAATGCATGCCATTTATGTTATATAGAAAGATATAAAAGATAAAATTATTACGAGGGTCAGAAAAGGAAGAAATCTCATATAGGATAAAGAGATGCATGAAAATAGAGAATAATAATATGAAGTATAGAAAAGAAAAAGTAAAACTCAAATAATTGTACAAAGATAAATCATTTAGAGAGGGGCTAAACAAGGTAAAATGTACAAAAAAGTTCTGATTCCACTTTATTAAGTTTCTCTACTTAAACTTTATGTTCCATAAAGTTAGATGACTTTAACCAGTCCATTTCATTTGGGATCTTATGACCCTTAGGGGGTAGTGAAAGGAACAACCGTACCCAAGAGAAAAGTTATTCATACATTATATATTTTCTTGAGGTTGCTGCCAGCCATGGCAGCAGTAGAAATCTGTGATCATACATTATCTTCCTTTAGAAATGAACAGAGACTCCCAGAATTCCAATCCAAATTCCATATGCACACTAACATTATTTTCTGAATAAAACTCTCTAGTCTCCAAGCATTGCTAGTTACTAGCGCTGGAAAATCTATATCTAGGTAACAGGTTTTTGCCCCAAAGGATAAAGAATCAAGTCTCTCTTTATCTGAGTTTATAACACTAAAGGAAATTGTGTTATATTATACTTTATTTTCTTCTCAAAAGCAGACAAACATTACTAGAAATTAGGGAATCACAAACTGATCTAATTTGCAACATCTCTCTAGAAATATTCCATTTTATCTTAATGTCTGCTATCTTTATCTCAAACTTCAATAGTTCCAGATTTATTCTCACTGGTTTTCCTGGCCTAGAAGTTGACTATCACTGGCTCTCTATTCCTTTCTCTTTCATCTACATTATAGTTTTCCTGGGAAACTGCATGGTGCTGCATGTGATCCAGACTGAGCCGAGTCTGCACCAGCCCATGTTCCACTTCCTGGCTATGCTGGCCCTCACCGACCTGTGCATGGGGCTTTCCACGATGTATACAGTGCTTGGGATCCTGTGGGGGTTCATTCAAGAAATCAGCCTGGATGCCTGCATTGCCCAGTCCTATTTCATCCACGGTCTTTCCTTCATGGAGTCCTCTGTCCTCCTCGCCATGGCTTTTGACCGCTATGTTGCCATTTGCTATCCACTACGCTACTCCTCCATCTTAACTAATGACAAAATCATGAAAATCGGGGTGGCAATCTTATGCAGGAGTACTTTACTTATACCTCCAGTCATCATTCGCCTAAAGTTCTTAAATTACTGCCGTCCCCACATCCTCTCTCACTCTTTCTGCCTGCACCAGGACTTAATTCGAATGGCCTGTTCAGACATCCGCTTCAACAGCATCTACGGGTTGGCCCTGGTGATCAGCAACCTGTTGCTGGATGCAGTACTCATACTGATCTCCTATGTTATGATCTTGCATGAAGTCTTAGCTATCGCATCACAGGAGGAGAGAAGCAAGTCCTTGCAGACCTGTGTATCTCACATTTGTGCTGTTTCAGTTTTCTACATCCCCATCATTGGTCTGACCATGGTGCACCGTTTTGGGAAACACCTCTCACCACTGATTCATGTCCTTATGGGCCATATCTATATCCTTTTTCCACCCTTGATGAATCCCATTATTTATAGCATCAAGACCCAGCAAATACGGAGAGTCCAGAGACTGTTTTACTTGAAAGAAATGTAAGTGTTGAGATCAAATGTGAATATTTAAAAGCAAACAAGTGGAGCTCAAAAGGGTAAGAGTGAGTAAATAATTAAAAATGATTTTAATGGCTTCTATTTGTATAATGTTTAACATGTTGTAAATACTTTCCATTTTTTCCTCAGCCATCATGTTAGTGACATTGACATGGATTATATTGTGATCAATTTTATAAATCATAAAATACACATATAATAGACTGAGAATCATATTAATGTATGAAACAGATTATCTATTAAAATTTATATCTTACTATAGCCACTTGAATGAGGATTGTTTTGGGGTCCACCTAATATGGAAAAGGTAAGTTTTACTGATTAAAATCCTTCAAGTAATTACTAAAGGATCAATAATTGTCTGAATCTATTTTACTACTCTAGGTAACATTCTTATTTATTGTTTAGCTATCATCTCTGCTATCCAGTTTAGCTACATGGTCATGTAATGGTGTAAGCATCATAGGGATACTGAACTATTTGGATAATTTAAAAAATAGTGGAACAAATAAATGTCAAAAATCTAGTTTGAATGCTCTTTGCCCACTAGCCAAACATTCTTTCCCCACTTCTACCCTACGAATAGTAATTGAACTGACATATAGACAACTGTAATTGCCAGGATAGAAAGAAAAAAACTTTTATGATTAGTTTGTTTATCCAAATAATACCAATAGCAACCACCACTTGGAAAACACTTAAAAATGTTTATTATGAATCCATATCTCATTTAAATCCTTGGCACCAGTTCTTTTTAAAAAAGGAAACAAAAGAGCATAGTGTGTTACTATGGCAAAGTATTATAAATTTGTTTATAATTTACCTCCCCATCACGACTCTGTGGTAGATATTATTTTCTATTATATGCATTGAAAGTTTAAAACACATGAAGGTTAAATAATATGTTCTACTTTTAGGAGGTAGTAGGCTATGCGATTTGGATTATATTTTTGTGTCAGTTTCAAATTACATGACAGCTTTTCTAGCTTCTTTCTGTGTGTTTTAATACACACTCTATTAAATGGTCACCCTTCCTCCATAAACCCCATGTCTGGCAACCACTAATATGATTTCTGTCATATAGTTTGTCTTTAAGAGTAGGTCATGCAAATTAAATAATAAATAATGTAATCTCTCACATCTGGAGTCTTTCACTTGCAATAATGTTTTGAAATCCATCCTTGTTATTACTAGTATCTACAGTTTATTTTTATTATTGATTCATATTCCATTGTATCATAAACAACCAATTTATTCATTCATCAATTGATTGGCATTTCAGTGTTTCTTAGTTTTGATTTTGAATGAAGCTCTTATAAGCATTCACACACTATGATTATAAAAGTATTTTCTCAAAATAGGTAGAGTTTATTTTTAGTGTTTATATCTTTACTGTTAAAATACAACTATCACAGTAATAATAATAATGATAATAATAATAATAATAGTCATAAAATAATGTTTTGTTTATATTCATGAGATGCCTATTATAGGCCAAGCATCATGGAAGCACTCAGCAATAATTCTTGCTATTAGTCTTCAGAGCAAATCTATGAGGTAAATCATAATCATTTAATTTTGCAGGTGTGAGAATTGAGGCAATGGTATTTTAAAGTAATAGAAAATAATGGTGGGGTAACATAATTTCACAGTACTTTTACTACTGCTATTACTGTTTTATTTTACATTGCAATTATTTCCTAATTCTATTTATTTTTTTGGTGGTGGTTATGGTGGGAGTTAAGAATTTTAAATTGTGTATTGATGTAAATATAGGTTTCAAATTAATCAATTGAAACATTATTTAATAGAACATTTTTTTTTCTGTCAGCTAATATTATGATATACCAAAATCTGGTCAAATAGGTATTGTACTTTATATCAAAAAGTCAGATGTGGTGAGTTTTGTTCTGTTTTGTTTTTTAATTTTATCTTGTTCCAACAACATTATCTATGTCAATGTTTGTCTGAAATACCAACCTTCCACTTAAAAGTCAATTAAAGTTTGAGTTTAAAAAATATCTTTGTGATATAACCTAATTTATTTCAATAGATTTTCTTTCAGTTGGAAATTGATATTCTCTGCTAGACTGCTTTTCTCCATAGGTCTCTGTCACTTGTTCCGACCCCTGTACAAGTCCCTTATCACCTACATTAAAAGAGAAGCCACATGTCACTAAGGAATTGGTTGAGAGAACTGGATGAGCCTCTGGTCTAAGTCTGAAATACTTGGCTGACCCTTGTTGAATAAATATCATCTTACCTTCTCACTGAGTCTGGGACTTTATTCTTTCTTCACCCTCTGCTGAATGTTGACTCATTTTTTCTTGATCCTCTTAGTGACCCATCCACTATGGTGGTGTTTACTCTACAAGCCTTGAAATCTGACCCATTTTCTCTTACTTCCCTGATGCTAATATTTTTTTAAGAGCCGTGACTACAGAATCACTTTTCTCTAGACAATACAACTCCTTATACAACTTCACTAGTCAGCATTTTTTTGTGTGCTTCTCACAGTGCTATCCAGAACTCCTTGATCCATTTGTTGTCTTGTGAAGGAGAAGGAAACCATTTTTTTTACTAAATATGCCACATAGTCATTTTTACTCAAATGCTGACATAAAATATCTTGCTGAGAAATCTCCCTTAGATATTTAAATAGAAAATAGAATATTAATCTCCCTCTGCTTTTAGTTTCTCTCTGAAAACACACTGGGTTTCTATTCTTTCATACCCTGACACTGAATGAGGGCCAGAGAACGTGCAACTAAAACTGGGACCTTTGAAGAATATACCTTCCCTACTTTCCTTTTCTATCTGTGTCAGTCTCCCCCACCTCATGAATAAGCGGGTTCCAGTACTCCTCTTTTGTGTCCTTTACATCCCAACCTCCTTCCTCCTTACCCTTGTTCAGGTTGGTACTCTTTAACAAAAGCACTTATGACATTAGGACTCTAGTGAAAGAAAAAAATAGTATTCAAAAAAGTATATATATATATATATATATATATATATATCCATATATGGAATTAAAAATTAAAAATATATGTTCAAACTGGTTTCAATTAACTCTTTTCCTACAGTAATATGTTCCAATTTTGGCAACTTCTACTTACAAAATAATGCTAACATGTTTTTGGCATAAATTAAGCTTTTCTCTATTGTACATTTACATAAATTCCCAAGCCAATATAACCCTGCAAATGTGTAAACTAAATTTTATTACTATATTTATAAATGATTACTAACATTTAGTTAATATTTATTATGTTTCAGATATTATTATAAGTGCTTTATATATACTTCCTCAATTTAAAAACATGGACACATATGTACAATAACTTTTTTGAGATTTTATACTTAGAACCAATGGAGCAACAATTCAATTATGAGCAGTCTGACTTCAGATTGCTCTCTTAGTATCCAACCTACACTATATCCTAATGTCTAAAACTAATGTTTCATAATTAATTACATAAAAATAATTATACTCAATCAATTATACTTTAAGCCTGTTGTAACAAAACTATTACACAAAATCTAAGATGCTCTTCTTCTAATATTATCCTGAACAAAATTAGCAAAAAAGAGTAAGGTTTTAACATGATTTTATTTACTCAAACATTTATTGCTATTATCCTCTCTTAATGCTGGCATTATATAAGGTATCCAACATAATTTTAAGTACTCTTCAGTTAGTGGAGTTACATAGAAGAACGAAGACTAAGCTGTTTAGTATACATCAGCAAAATTTCTTGCTCAAAGAAAAGACCTGGATTACCTTACTCTGAATTTGCTTGGTCTTAACTCCATAAATGATGGGGTTGACAGCAGGTGGTACCACCACATAAAGATTGGCAAGAAGAATATGTACATGGAGTGGTATGTTGTGGCCCCCAAACCTGTGAGCAAAGAATGAAAACATGGCTGGGGTATAGAACAGTAAGATAACACAGACATGAGAGCCACAAGTACCCAAAGCCTTGAGTCGAGCATCTTGGGAAGAAATTCTAAACACAGTACAAAGTATAAGGGCATAGGAGATAAGGATAAGCATCACATCCAGGCATATGGAAAACAGAGCCACTATCACCCCATAGTAGATGTTGGCTTTGATGCTATCACAGGCTAGCCTGGCAATGCCCATATGTTCACAGTATGAGTGACGAATAATGTTCCTCCCACAGTAAGTAAGCCTATAAACCAGAAAAACTAAGGGAAAGCAGATGAAGAGACTCCTAATCACAGATGCAATGCCCATTTTTCCAATGACCGATGGAGTTAGAATAGTAGTATATCTTAGTGGATAACAGATGGCTACATAGCGGTCAAATGCCATAGCCAGCAATATGGCAGACTCTGCCACAAAGATAAAGTGGAGAAAAAACATTTGAGAGACACAGCTACCAAAAGATATATCCCCATCTTGGAACCAGAAGATTGCTAGCATCTTTGGTGTGGTGACTGTGGAAAGAAAGATATCAGCCAGGGCTAACATAGAGAGGAAATGGTACATGGGTTCATGAAGGCTACGCTCAGTGAAGATCAGGAATAGTAAGAGAGCATTGCCTACAACAGCAACTATGTACATAGAACAGATGGGGATGGAGATCCATGTGTGTGCATCTTCCAGTCCTGGGATTCCAATCATGGTGTACCAGATGTCTCTAAGGTTGGTATAGTTTGAAGAGGTTGTCATCTTTTACCGTGTTCTCTGATAGTGAACCCTAGAACAGAAAGAGGT